>CAUYQG010077545.1:0-26313 GCA_963574415.1 Tarsius wallacei | reverse complement strand
ATTTATTGTAGAGATGAGGTCTCGCCAAGTTGCCCAGGCGGGTCTCGAACCCGCGGGCTCAGGCAATCCACTCACCTCAGCCTCCCAAGGTGTGGGATTACAGGCTGAGCCACCGAGCCTGGCTTGAAATTTTATTTTTAAACTTTGTTGTGATTGACTACAGCAACGTCTGATAAAGAAAACATAGATATTCACAGGGGTAAAGAAAATCCAAAATTAGTGGTGTTAATTCAGACTATTTAGTTTTTTAAGTAAATTTATTTATTACAGCATACATATGGAATAACATACAAATTACATGACTACAGGTCAATTCGTTTTTCTCATGAAATGAGACCACCCTTGTAACCAGTACCTGGAACATTATCAGCTCTTATCAACCCTGACATCCTTCCCAGTCATAACCTTCCAATGGTAATTACTATATAATGTCCAACACCAAGGTTAGCTTTGTGTCTTAAACTTTACATAGATAAAATTTTATATAATATACTCCTTTGTTTCTGGACACTTTTATTCAATATTATGTTTGTGAGATTTACCTATGCTATAAGTACTTTAGATTGTTCTTATCACTATATAGTATTATATAATGTAATGTGTAATAATGTAAAAATGCTATTTGCCTGTTTAATGATGCAGGGCATTGGAGGTGTTTCTAACTTTTGGCTGTTTTGAATAGTGCTGCTTTGCATATTTTTCTACATATCTTTTCTAGAATATATAGGCACATTTCATTGTATCCCTAGGCATAGGATTTCTAGGTAGAGGGAGATGCACATATTTAAACAATTTTATCAAGTGTCTGAGTCCATTTAAAAACCAAACCATTACAGGTAGCTCTCACCTACCATTACAGGTAGCTCTCACCTGTAATCCCAACGCTTTGGAAGGTTGAGGTGGGCAGATTACTTGAGTCCGGAAGTTCAAGACCAGCCTGGGCAACATAGCAAAACCTTGTCTCTACGAAAAATTTTTTGAAATAGTCAGGTGTGGTGGCATGTGCCTGTAGTTCCATCTGCTCAGGATGCTGAGAAAGAAGAATCACTTAAACCCAGGAGATCAAGTCTGCTGTGAGCCACCATCGTCATGAGTTGGGCAACAGAGTAAGACTCTGACTCACTAGATAGATGATAGATAGATAGATAGATAGATAGATAGATAGATAGATAGATAGATAGATAGATGAATCATTGGCAATGACAGATTCAGTTTTCCTGCATCCTTACCAACACTTGATATTTCATAGTTGTTCATTTTAGCCATCAGTCTCTTATTGTGGTTTTAATTTGCATTTCCCCAATGACTAATAAAGTTGAGTTTTTTCATAGATATGTAGACTATTTTCATAGCCTCTTTTGTTAGGTGCCTGTTCAAGTCTTGGATGGCAATGAGTTTTCATCTCCTATGCTCAAAATAAGTTGTTGCTTGCTGCTAGCTTGAGTCCTATTATTTAAGATATTTCTGAGGTGATACCAGGGTTCATTTGGAAAGAGATCTATGATAGATTGGTGATTTCAGTTATGAGTGGGGAAAAGAAGATGTCATGCATTTGCAAGCCTTGATGTGGATAAAACAGAATGCAGAAAAGTAAAATAATAATTTTTAAAGCTTCCCTTTGAGGGATGATTTTAAATTTCTAGAAACGTGTATTTAGTGTTGTTAAAGAGAATAGTGGAGATGATTTTAAAATTGTCCTTTCTTACGCTTCTTAAAAAGTACTTAGTTGGTAGTCAATAGCTTTGTGATTCATCCTTCTATAATGCATTAATAGAAATATGTTACCATCAAATAATAAGATTGAAACCATGTCTTACTCATTTTTTGTTCCAGTACCTGATATGGCATCTATATATACTTGGTATAGTATCTGGAAAATTATAGTTCCTCAAATATTTTAAAAATTAAATAAATGCGGCAATAGAATATGAAATACTAAGGCCAGTCTTCTACTAGAGGCCTTTAATTTTTTAAATTTATTTTTGATCAAAGAAAAACCAAGAATTAGAGACTATTAGATGACCAGAAGAGTTCTGCCAATTTCTGTCAACTTACTGATATGTCACCTTTAGTGTTAAGCCTATCACCTTTTCAACTTAATTAATTATAATAGAATAAAACTGGGTAAGATTAAATAATCCAATAAATATTAGCAGACACTAAATCCTGAAGAAGAATTTTTTTAAAAACTCCTCTCTACAATGGCAGATTTCACACTGTATTTGTGAAGACAAATAGCTGACAGGTACCTAAAACGCAATTGTCCAATAATAAACCATTTTTTAAAACCTCAGCAAACCTGCCTTCTCTCTTGAATTTTTTAGCTGAGCCACTTTATTTCCTTAGATATTTAGACACTTTGAAATCAGTCTCTTATCCTATCTCTCCTTTAAACCCCACATTTAATTAGCTACCAATTTCTTTCTGGAAATTTCTTCCCAGTCTGTTCACTGTTCTCAGTACCTAATGTCACCGCCTTAGTTCAAAGTTTTTTTTCACCTCACTTCACCAGGGTGCTGCTGGGACTCCATTTCACTTCCAGCTCCTTGGAAGACTGAGGCGGAAGGATCGCCAGAACCCAGCCGGTTGAGGCTGCGGTGGCCAGGAGTGGCCACTGCACTCCAGTCTGAGTGAAGAGTGATTTACACAAGTTCCTTGTCTTTCATTCTTGTCATGACACGTTTCTTACTCCAATGTATTTTCTACGACATCATTACAAACAATGTTATATTATTAGAAGTAATCTAGTGGTACTTATGTGGTATGTAGGCTACTATGGGGAGGCCCAGGCCTTAGACATGGTAGGTGATGATATTATATGTCTTCATTTATCCTGATGCAGGGTGCTGCTGGGACTCCATTTCACTTAGCATATTTCCTTCTTTTTAGCTGTCAGAGCTCTATGTCATCTGCAACATACTTCCTTCTCTGCTCACTGTCCCAAACCCTCTCATCTA
Source organism: Tarsius wallacei (assembly GCA_963574415.1). Lineage (NCBI taxonomy): Eukaryota > Metazoa > Chordata > Mammalia > Primates > Tarsiidae > Tarsius > Tarsius wallacei. Next base: position 23,356 of record CAUYQG010077545.1, on the reverse strand, counting down.
CTCTCTTTCTGCTCACTGTATCCCATTTGCACTGGCCTTCTTGCTAGTCCCTTGACAGAGCAATTATGTGTCTGCTGTTCTTCATACTTCCCCTGATATTGGCATGACTCACTCCTTCATTATATTCCTGTGTCAGCTGAAATGTCACCTTCTCAAAAAGGCCTTCTCAGGTGACCCTATTTTAAATTGCTTTCACTCCCCCTCAGCTCCTTACAATGCACGCGCTTCTTAATTCATAGCTGTTATCAACACCTGGTACATTATATCTATTGTCTCTTTTTCCTCTTTCATATTAGAATGGTAGTTCTGTGAGGGCAGGGCTTGTTGTGTTCCATAAACTGCTATATTCCCAGCACCTATAGAAGGTTTGGTCACAGTAGTTGTTCAATGCATGTTATCAGATGAGTGAATCAATAGATTGATTGGGCACTGATGGTAAAGATGAGCTCAGGGATACTCATTACAGTGCTGATGACATGCTGGTGAGGAAATGAGAGGAGGAGATAAATGAGATAAAATGTCATATTTTAACTACATATTTGATAGTGTCAGACACTGATAAATCTAGAAATATCAATGTTAGTGTGCTAGTTAGAATTTTGAAGTAATAGGAAAAGACCTATGATTTAAATGATCAAAAGTAGCTGATTCTGTATAGTTGGGAAAAGGATGAGGAATGGAGTAGAACTGGATGTGGTGTCTTCATTTTTGTTACTTTGATTTCTTTATGATATGAATTTTTTTGACATTGCTTTTTAGTTTAAAGTCCCTGAGATTTGTGCTCGCTTCTGCAGCACATACACTAAACTTGGAACAATACAGTGAAGATTAGCATGGCCCCTGTACAAGGACGGCACGTAAATTCGTGAAGCATTCCATTTTCTTTTTAATCCCCAAGATTCAAATAAGCACCTTGTCTCTTCTTACCACCATGATCCACTTGCAAAAATAATATGTAAGAAGTATAAGGTTTTACGTTTAGATCTTTGATCCATTTAGAATTGATTATTGTGTATAACGATAGGTAGGGGTCTTGTTTCCATTTTCTGCATGTGATCAGCCAGTTCTCCTGGCACCATTTACTGAATAGGTTCGCCTCTCCCCAGTGGTTGTTGTTGGAGGCTTTGTCAAAGATGAGTTGGTTGAAAAAAATGAGGCTTTGATTCTGGAATTTCTATACTGTTCCATCAGTCTATGTGACTGTTCTTGTACCAATACCAGGCTGTTTTGATTATTGTAGCCTCATAGTAACGTTTGAAGTCTGGAAGTGTGATACTTCCTGTTTTGTTTCTTTTGCTAAGGATTGTTTTGGCTATTCATGGTAATTTATGTTTCCATATGAATTTCTGTATTGTCATTTCCAGTTCTGAGAAGAATGATGTTGGTAATTTAATTGGGCATTGCATTGAATCTGTAGATTGCCTTTGGCAGGATGGACATCTTAACGATGTTGATTCTTCCTATCCATGAGCATGGAATATTTATCCATTTGTTTGTGTCTTTTTGGCTTTCTAGAGCAGTGTTTGTAGTTCTCATTGTAAAGGCCTTTAACTTCTCTGGTTAGGAAGATGCTTGAGATATTTCATTTTTTTATGGTTATTGTGAATGGGATTGTGCTTTTTATTTGGTTCTCTGTCTGCTTGTTGTTGGTGTATAAGAATGCAACTATTTATTTTGTACCCCAAGACTTTGCCAAACCTCAAACTACAAGAATCTTAGAAAATGCAGGAGACACCCTTATGGAAATTGGAACTGGCAACCAATTCCTGACCAAAACCCTAAGTGCCCATACCTTAAGAAATAAGAAAGACAAGTGGGACCTCATCAAACTGATGAGCTTCTGCAAAGCAAAAGAAACCATCAAGAGAGCAGGGAGACAGCCCACAGAATGGGAAAAAAATATTTGCCAACTGTATATCTGACAAAGCCCTAACATCTGGGATCTACAAGGAACTCAAATGCATCGAAGAGAAAACAAACAGCCCCATTAAAAAGTCAGAAAAAGACATGAATAGACACTTCTCAAAAGAAGCCAACAGACACAGGAAAAAGTGCTCAGCTTCACTCATCATCAGAAAGAAATGCAAATCAAAATCACACTGAGATACCATCTAACCCCTGTAAGAATGGCCATCATTAATAAAACAAACAACAACAGATGCAGGTGAGGATGTGGAGAAAAAGGAACGCTTCTACACTGCTGGTGGGAATGTAGACTATTACAACCTCTTTGGAAGACAGTATAGCAATTTCTGAAAAAACTAGAAATTGACCTTCCATGTGACCCAGCAATCCCCCTATTGGGAATATACACAGAGGAACTCAATCATTCTACATAAAAGATAGCTGTACATGCATGTTTGTTGCAGCTCTATTCATGATAGCGAAACCATGGAGCCAACAATGCTGCCCATCGAAGCTGGCCTGGATAAAAAAATGTGGTACATATACTCAATGGAATATTATGCAGTCATAAAGAAGGACAAACATATGGACTTCACAGCAACTTGGATGGATTTAAAGTCTATCACACTCAGTGATCTATCACAGAAACCAAGAATAAAGTGCCACATGTTCTCACTCACAAGTGTACCTTGAACAGTTATCATAATACATAAGAAAGGGATTGGCAGTAGTGGGAAACTCCCAGGGGAGTAGCAAAAACATGGAACCAACCATGCTGCCCATAGAAGCTTGCCTGGATAAAAAAATGTGGTACATATACACAATGGAATATTATGCAGGCATAAAGAAGGATAAACATATGGACTTCACAGCAACTTGGATGGATTTAGAGTCTATCATACTCAGTGATCTATCACAGAAAAAAAGAACAGAGTACCATATATTCTCACTTATAAGCAGACCTTGAACACTTATCATAATACTATAAGAAAGAGATTGTCAAGAGTGGGAAACTACTAGGGTAGGTGGGAGTGGGATTAACAGTTGAGGGAAACTCCAGGGGAGGGAGATACAAAGGTACCTGCATAATGAACATTTGTATACCTAACCCTGAATTGTACCCCACATCTTTAAAAAATTTTTAAAAAAGAAGTATAAGGAAGGCCAAAGACTTTACTTGAAATACCTAATAGACTCTACATTACAAAGGGACACTATAAAAATCTTTTAAGGAAAAAAGGAGCAATTGAGTATCTGTCATATTAATTATTATAAGGTGCACGAGTAAAGAGAACAAATAAGAACAGAAATACAGACTAAATTGGTGAAGTAATTTCGTATTATCCCCTGCAAGACTTTGGCACTGAAGTTGAGGGCCTGGCATAGATCCATTTAATTCAGTTTTTGAATCCTTTCTTTTGTAAACCTCCACAATAATATCTATTGAGCAAGTTGTCAAGATAACTTGTAAATAATCCTAATTATTTAAGTATCCTAATTATTTAAGATGATCCAGGGCATAATCTTGTCAATGGGCATAAGCAACCTGTAACTATAGTGAAAAAAGAAAAGCAGTTACATAGAAATATAAACTGAGGTTCATGAAATCAGAAACGTGAAGAGAGGGTCTAGTCTTAGTATCAATGGTGCTGAAGATAATAAAGCAATTTAGTAGATGAGGCATGACAATCTATTTCATGAAATTGTTTCAAAAGGATTTCTGGGTTTGACAACTTGTTAAAAACAGGCTGGGGAACAACAGAACTAATATTTGGTCTTGAGGCTCCTCATTCCAGGAAGCTAAGGTCGATAAGTAAAAGCATGACACCACATAGAAATGTCACTCTGTGAAAACTAGATCTGAAATTGCCATTTATTTTGACATATATTGGAGTCTAAAGAGTAACACTTGTTTGTTCAGTGTGCAACACATTATTGAATGATGTCAAACAGTATAATATCAGAGTCGAATGCCAGCAAACCTCTTGACATACTTCTGATTATTACGAAAGGAATTCAAGCACATTTATAGTTTGTAGCATATCTTTTTAAAAAGAGGCAAGCTGATTTGAAATTAAAATAATATCATGCAGTGGATAGTAGGAAGAGCAGTACAGAATACTTACTATGGCATGTTGAGAAATAGCTCGCATAATAACAAAAATTTTGGATGAAGATTTAACTCATTGGATATGCAAAACTATGTTTTCCTACCCTCTCTATAATTCCAAATGAAAGATATCTTGAAGATTTTTTAATGGGAGCATTGTCTCACGTAGCCAGAGGGTACCAACACAGAAAGGCAGTGGCATATAGTTGATAATAGTTTAATGCATGGACATTATTTTTGAGTTGATGTATTGGTCATCCCATATACAATTAGTTGTGTGTAAGTTTCAATTTGTGCTTATCTGGAATGCTGTTGTTTCTATAGAGTAAGCTGATTGACCTATTTATCAACTAAGTGTAGAAAAGCTATTGTGCTTTATGACCTCTGCAGTTATGTCCATCCATGTTAATGAACCATGAAGGAGGGTTTAAAAACCCATTAAAATAGCAGTGCACTGCATACCTGAATGACAAGGCCTATTCTGTAATAAATGACCAAGACCTCAAATATTGAAAATCCCTTTGTAGCAAACAGGCCAAAATAGCTGAAGGGTGTATTTTAGCTGTTGTAAACAACCAATTTAATATTCGAAGCTCATTATTTTTTTAATTACTCTTACCAAGAATTTAGAAACATATGTTTTTAGAGCTATAGATTATTTGGCTCAAGCTCACTCATTTTACAAAATTAAAAATTAGTGAATGGGAGTAGCTTCCTAAAGGCAGGACATACCTCCCATCCTCTTTCCTGAGGTGTAGGGAAAGTTACATCATATCATGCTGCTTCTGTCTTCCTTACTCATCTTCTCTTGTGTGCTAAATGAAGCCAGGAACCCAAATCCTCCTAGTATGTCCCTTTGTACTCTTAGACCCCACATCTAAGCTTTCCCTCTGCTGTTCTACTATGACTTCACGATCTTCAATGCAACATGTAGAGGTAGTGATAAAAGAAAATTTGTACTGAGTTCTCAGTCAGAGTGTTCCCTACCTCATATGAGATTTTCAGCAGAGGATAAATAACTCATAGCTCTGCTGTTGTCATAGAGAGACTCACCTAGTATGTTCATTGCCCCTCTCAACTTAGTAGAAAAGTTTATTTTGATTAACTTTTTTCATGAGTAAAAACAGAGGCATGTGTTCACATCAAACAATTCAAAAAAGCATAAAATGCAAAAGCAAAAAAATAATTTTATTTGGGGTAATTTTCCAGACTCTTACCACCCATCCCCATCCCTGGAGTTGGCATGAACTCTCAGATTCCTTATTTGTGTCCTCTCACTTTAGTCACCGTTTACTGAATCAGGGTTGACATGTGACCCAAGGTAGGTCAATGAGATATTTTTTATTGTTTTTGAAATCTGAAATATTAGCCTTTCCCGACTACTTGAAGTGAAAATGTGATCTTGGGTATGGAGGCACATTCAAAATCGTCAATGTGCACATGGAAGCAAACAAAAAGCCAGTGTAGAAAGTAAAACAAAGAAGGTCCTCAGAGAAGCAAAAGAGATTGGTGAAGATTCCTTGAGGAAAGAGGAAGATTTGAAGAACATAACTGACTTGATGCCCAACAGTTCTCCATTGCCTTGTTCCCATCACTCATGGGGCCCAATTGTAATTGAAACTTTGACTTCATTTAGATAATCCAGATCTTTATAATAAATTCACTTTTTATGTTTAAACTCACTCAGTAGCTTTCTATTTTTTGCAATCATTGCAGCCTGTACATAGAAATTCCCAGAATCCCTTTATTCAATGATAACCAAAAATCTGTGTGTATACATTAAAAAAGGATTATAGGGGCATATTATACATAACGTTTAATGTCCTGCTTTATCTGTTTTATGTATTGTGAAAATTTTTTCATGTTATTAAATATTCCCTTATGAAAACAATTTTAATAGCCTCAAAGTATTCCACTGTGCAATTAAGCAATAATTGATTTATTCAATTCTCCTTTGGGTATTTAGTTGCTTTTTAACTTTTTAGTATTCTAAATTACATTGAAATAAACATCCTGATCGCACTTAGCCACTTAGGAAATATTCCTAGAATAACTTTGCTGATTCAAATAGAATGAGAACGTTTAAATCTTTCCTAACATGCTGTCAAATTCCCTTAGAAAAATTGTACCAATTCACAGTGCCAACAGCACAGTTTTTGGTTGAGGGGAAAAGGACCCAATATGAGAGAGGTTAGTAATGAATCCAGCTCCAAATATGTGACTGTGATTCAATGTGGAGTTATAGCTACAAAAAACATATTATCAAAATTGTAACAATATAAATATAACCAAAAGATATCTATAGATAAGAACTGGCATTAGAAAATGGATGTTGCCTTAATACAGATATACTCAAAGTTGACTTCCAGCTCAGAGAGTTAACTATGTATTTTGGTTCTTTGCCTTGAAACTAGGGTTAATTATGCATGCCTGAAAAATCCATAGTGGAGATTAAATGAGAAAATGATGCAATATTCTGAATAGAGAAAGTAGCTCATTGTCAAAGTTCAGTTTTTGATATTATATGAATAACATTTAGGTAGAGATTTAAATCTTCTATAATAATTCCTGTGCTTTAGAACTCAACCAATTACTACTTTTATTTCAACATTTCTATATTTAATTAAACCTAGTGATTTTTGCTGAGGAGAAAGTGTCAAGTAATTAATAGAGACTCTCTTTCTAGAAAATCTCTGAGACTTTAATGGAAGTAAAGGCTTTTGGTTAGCTGGTTAAGGTGGTCTTAAGTGAAGACCTTATGTGCATTTAATATCTGAGCAGTGTCAGGCATCATTTACTGAGTATTCACTCTATTAAAATTATATTAGTTGTGAGGCCTATGTTTCTGCCTTAGTCATTTTATTACATAATGGTTTTGCTATTCATATGTGTATATTTTTCCTTCAAAACCTGTGCTATCTTTCAGTGATCTGTATTCAGCAGTAACAAAATATAATTCCACATCCAGGGTGGCAAGAATAAAAGTATTTCTCAAAAGTCTCAGGAAAAATGTTATTTTGGTGGGTTACATATATATCCCTTAACAATTGTCAAAGTTAAGAAAATGAGATACTCTGATTGATTTAGACCAAAGTCACATGATCCACGTTTACGCTAAGTGAGGTAGATCAAGAGAAAAATCTAGGTTTGTTGTGGTCCGAGTAATGCTTGGCTGCTCCCCTTAATACCAGTAAATCAAAGGGGCAGGGAACTGGTAGAAAAAAGTTTATTTCTGAGTTCGAATCCAGTGAGGTCTTTCTAAAATGGTTTGGCTCACCCTCTAGGCTTTTACGCTTCACTTTTATAAATCCAGAGTTGTTAGTACCTATACATTAGCCACGTGACCAGCAGAGCATTGTATAGAACTTGAGTTTTAGCTGCATTTATCAATAGTGACATTTTTTGGTCCAGACTTTCTGATGCCAGGTATCAGAGGTATCTCATAAATTTTATCAGTAGGGCCCGGCAGAAGAGTTATTCAACCTTGCCATAGAGTAAAGGGAGTTTACAAGGCCTAAGACATCCAGCATTACGCAAAAAGTTATACAAATCACAAAACTTATGATTACATTGATATAACAGTTATACAAATCACAAGGCTTACGATTACATTGATACTATATTATTCAAACTTATAACCACTCAGAAAAAGGGAGTAAAAGGAGATTTGCATCTTTCAGTTGCTTAGGGGTAGACTACAGGGAAGTCAAGAATTCCCTGAAGCTACTTACTGTGAGTGCATAGGAGATAAGGAGAAGCACCTTTTACTAGCTCTCAGAAATATTGTTCAGGAATGTATAGGAGCGCTTGAGCCCTTGCCATGCCTTTCTCTGGGAGCTGCGGCAATATAAACAGACATTAGCGGGTCTCTGTATCAGATTCAGCTATTGGAAGAAAACTGTATTAATGCTGACGGGAAAAGCCAGCAGATATCTATCCACTATGTCTTACTAATATGGCTCCATTGGTAGTTTGTGTCAGATCCCTTAGTACTTTTCCACATACCTGATTTTTTTCTCCTCACAGACTAAATCAAGCCCTATGTCTCCTGTCTCCTAATTTTTCTGTAATCTCTTCTCTAAATCTGTTTATATGACTATAATTATGTCTTGTTTTGAGTACTACAATAGTTTCCTACCTGACCTCCCTATAACAACTCTGACTTCCTTCCTGCCAATTTTTCATACTGCAGATAGAATCAGGTTTTTAAAAAGCATATCTTGGGCAACCCCCCTAGGGTCCCCTCCCACTGTGGGAGCTTTTCTGTCCTCTCAATAAATCCTGCTTTCTCACTTAAAAAAAAATAAAAAATTTTAAAATTTTAAAATAAAAGCATATCTGAGCTGGTAATTTTCTCAGTTATCTTAAAATCCTTTCAAATCTTCCCATTACTCATAAAATGTAATCCCAAAACATGACTGAAAAAGTTTTGTACGGTCTGGCTCCTCCCTGTCTCTCCAGACACTTTTGTACTTGTTAATTCTGTTTCATTCAGTCTGGTTTTTGTTCCTGTGATTTCACAATCTTAACGCTGGAGTAGAAAGTTCACTTGTATCCTTACTTGCATCATCTTATTGAATCTGCAGGACACCTGAGGCTATTATTATCTCCATTTTCAAGCTAGGAAAGTGGGGCAGGCAAGGAAAGTTAATAAAGAGGTGGTGAGGCCAAGATTTGAACCCAGACAACCAACCCCCAAGCTTACATTTTTAACCATTCTACCATACTGCCTCTAACTCACCAGGTAATAATTGCTATATAGTAGTCCAAATAGTATTTATAATAGACATAGGAATACCTATTTTGCTGTCTAATTATCAGTGACTGTTATAATTCTGAGAGCATAGTAGCTACTCAATGCTTATTTATTAAATAATAAACAATGCATTCCTCTGTTTCAGATCTGCTGAACTTCCTGTTGAGTAAACTGTATTCACTCAAAAACTGGCCAATAAAGTGTTATCTAAGGGCCCTTAGAGAAAACTTGGGAATTCTCAGCTAGCTGCTTCTGGCCATCCTGACCCTGAATCACTCATTTTCTCCGCCTTTAATCAATTCAGTCCTCTAGGTGGAGAACAAAGGCAGGTAGTTACCTTAAAACAGGGTTTCCCAAATGTTTTGTCACCTAAGATACTTTTTAAAAATTTCATTCCTATTTACTATATTCATACAGTAGTCCCTTATCCCCAAAGATTTGTGTGTATGTTTTGAAGTGCAATTGAAGCTTAATTATTTTTCAAAATTGCTTTAACCTATAAAAAGAAGTGCCCCAGGATTGTTGATCGTGGTGAAATAAAAGCTGTTCTTATGCAGAACCAGGTGATTCCACCTAAAAGAAAATAATCCAATAATGAAAATAATAGAAATTTTAAGCACTTATTTTGTATCATGTACTATGCTAAGTATTTCACATGCATTATTTCACTTAATTATTGTAGCATCAATAGCACAGGTATTCTTATGATCTATTTTGAAGAAAAGCCAATTAAGACTTAAAGCGGCTGAATGCCTTGAAAGTCACGATGGAGAAGATGGGATTTGAACTTAGGCAGAACTGAACACTTAACAATGATGTTATATAAACTCTCCCAATATGCAGCACCATATTTTTCTTAAATGTCACTGTTGCCCTTAACTATTTGCATTAAACCTTGAAGCACACTGAAGTCCCAACATTAACAATGACCTCAGGATGGAAACCACTGTCCCTATTGTCCTTTACAGAGTATACATCGGTCGTTTTAGGTTGTTCAGCATCTGTTATCTTTTATTTCTGATAACACCAGCCTGTTTTTTTCCTTTTCCAACTACTCCACTGTGGCATGCTGTGGGATCAAAGTGCTATGCTGAATTCTGGGCAACAAGTGGGACTGAGCCCAGCCAAAGTCAGTTAGATTATTTCTGCTTGGTATTTAACTCTTTAGATTAGTGATGGAGGGTAAAATAAATTACTCATCAGATTTACCCCAATGGAGACAGTTTAAACAATGCATTGGTTAGTGCTATCTAGAAACCAAGAAATGACCTCATTCACGTCTTTTTAGAGAGAAAGTCATTCTTCTTTTCATTCTGTGAATTATCTATTTCCTTCCAATAGACTTGAGTGTGTGTGTGTGAGTGTGTGTGAAAAAGAATATGTGTGTCTACAGTATCTTTCTGTGGGTGTAACCAAAAAAAAAAAAAATCGCTTAAATTTGCTTTCCTTCTTGCTACTCTCTTTGTTCCTTAATTCTTCCTTTATGGTCAGTAAACTTTGTTTTCACTCTTCCCCCAAATGTAAGTTAGAAAGCAAAGGCAACAGAAAGATCTAACAGAATACTCACACACAAGAACTAACCAAAATTACTTAGTAATGCTATATATGTCCTTATTTCCAGATTTCAGATTTATTGGTCAAAAATAACAAGCTAGCTCGTATCTAAGGTCTAGTGTATGATTTTAGGGTTTTAAACTGTGAAGGATTTCAAGTTTTCTTTTTAGGTCACTGTCAGGATACTACTCAGATTCTGAAAAGCAAGTGCAACATATTTAAAGCCTGATGTAAAATTGTTGATTTAAACCTCATTTCAAAACATAACTAGTTGACACAAACCAAATATTCTCAGCACTAAAAAGACATGCTCCATTTTATGGAATTCCATTTCAAACACTAACTTAAAAGTGCATTCATCAGAAAATCAACAAAATACCACCTAGTGTGAAAAATGGCCATGGTTTGAGGCCAATTTTGCTCTATGAAATTTTAGGTTATATAGCCTTCTCAGCATGTGGCCATTTCTCCTGAGAATCAATTATCAGACACCAATTCACTTTATTTTGCAATAATAATTAAACAATCATTTTATTCCTAAAAGACAAATTTTATATATTGTTGCTCATAATTTCACTGCAATACCTCTTTTCCTGGGTGGAGTTGTTTGACTTTAAAAACCAGTAGCATCGGTATAATCCTTAGAATCTAATAAAGATTCCATCAGTGTAAAATCATTATCCTTGGGCAGAAAGAGAACCAATTCAATTATGATGTTGGTTGAAAAATTGAAAGGCTTTTTAACTTGAGGGTGGAAAAGTTGTAGTACATATTAAAATGGTTAGTACAAAAATTCGTGCATCTAGGCTAACAAATGCTAATATGTTCTTTTGTTACCCTCTAATTTATATGATTCATGTAAGCCTCCAGCCAGCGAAACTTGTACTAAATTTCATGTGCATTAAAAAATAGCAAAGCAATGAATTGTGAAGTTATTAACATTCGTGTCTACTTGCATTATTAAGCCATACACATCAAATCTGGTAGTACAAGGAGAGAAATGTCATAATGAAGTACAACAGCGTTTAATCAGGAGAATTTCTAAAGGTCATCAAAGCATCATATGAAACCCGTCCATGCGTAACTGCAATCTGAAATAAATATCCAATGTGGCACAATAAGCATGAGTCTCATAAGTGTTCCATGTACTATTTCTGTTAATGAAGGGATTTACCATTCTAACATTGGAGATAAGCTTGATTCTGGTCCCAAATCATATATGCTGCTTCCTAAGCTAATTACAATTTAACAAGGAGATAAGAGAGTGCTGGCACAAAGGACATTTGTCTGCTTATTTACCTTCTACCAGTGAGTAGATGACTGATGAACCCAATACAAGCTTAAAAAGAGCTATTCGACTTTCATCATTCAGGGGAGCCATAGGCTGCACAATTTAAGTGACAAATAATTTATTAATATTTTCTTATTCGTAATGGTGTTTTATGTGCTTCAGGACAAGTATTCACATTTTAATACTTAAAAGCTGCAATCATTTGACCCCTCTAAATATATTATATTAACACTCTAAAGACTAATATGCTTTCTCACTTTTCTGTGAGGCTTTGGTGTTGGTAGAATAGCAAAGTAAATGCCTTTATTACTGTCTCATGGGAGATATAGTCATATGTCTTCTTTCTTAATATTTGCAGATTTTGCAATTGCTTTAAAGGCAATTATGGTGTGTGCAGTTGAAAAGATCAACAGGGAACTGCACCAAATTTAAGATTGTTAACATAGACTTGTGCTTGGAACCACTGTTTATGGCAACTGTCGCTTTTTATCGCTGCCCTTCACACTTGAATTTGACCCTTGCAGTTATAACCAAAGAAAGCCTTCTTCACTCCTTTATAGACTCATGCCTGGCGAGGCCATCTTTTACTAATTCCCAAGAGACTCTGGGGACACAACCCCATTAGTAAATAGGCTCCAGATTTCCTTCAAAACCTTAACTTGCTGCTCCTGTTTCTAGGCGCTCCCCTTCCTTCCTGCTCATCCCCTGCTCCCATCTCACACATTTGCTTTGTTTACTGCCAACACTGGTTCATGGTTTCTCTCTCCCTGCTGCCCAAATTCCAACTAAAGAGGAGAGATTCTTGAATGATATTACTCAAAGATTATAAAAATTCTACAATTGGAGGGCTAAATACATAAAGATGGATGTCTGAAGCAATGTTTTTAATGAAATAAAACAATATTCAATTTTATTTCTTCCATTCAGTATATGTTTGTTAAACAGTCACTCTGCTCAGTGGTAAATACGTCATATCATTTGAGATTTTAAAAATGTTATTGAAGTATAACACACACACACACACACACACACACACACATACACACAAGGGTATACATGTCATAACTCAAGAACACAATGTGTTTTCTCAAAGTAAACACACCCATGTAGCCAGCACCCATAGTTTAAAACAAAAAACAAAAAAACAGTATCGGTCTCCTCTCAGTTATCTTACCTACAAAGGATAACAACTATTTTGACTTTTAACAACAGTTTGGTGTGCCCATTTTTATATTTTATATATATAGATTCACATGGCACATACTCTTTCATGTCTGATCTATGTTGTCAAACATTGGGCGATTCATCCATTTTGGGTGTAGTTGTCGACCATTCATTCTCCTTGCTGTGTAGCTTTCCATTATGTGAATGTATCACAGCTTAAATATACATCCTAGTTTGGGAAGACATTTTATTATTTTCCAATATGGAGGTATTATAAATGATGCTGCTATAGATCATTGAGTATATGTCTTTTGTGAAATGTTTCAAAACATCTGTATAATGAGTATAATCCTAAAAGTGGAATTACTGGATCATGAACTATAGTAGATACAAAAACAGGAGTAATTTTAACAGAAGTGTCTGGGCTTAATCTCCTTAATGGCAATGTGATGTTTGAACTCAAATAAAATGGCAACTGGGGGAAGCACTGTACTGTTAGTTATATTATTATTTTAATTGTCTGGAAACAGTATGAGACTGTAGCAAGAATTTGGTCTAGAATTAGACTGAGTCCAAATACTGACTTTGTCGGTTTAGAAAAGTCATTGAGTTCTCTGTGCTTCATTTTCCTTACTTAAAAAATGGAGACAATAGAGCTCACCTCATAAGCAAGCTGTGAGAATTAAATAAGATAATACGTGTAAAGTACTTAGAAAAATACCTATGTTGTACTAAGTGCTCAACTGTTGGTCATTATTATTTGTACTATTAATGTGAATTCCAAAGGTAACTTCCCAGACTGCAGACTTAGACAAAACAAAAAAAAGCAGTTATAATATTAGAGCTTATCATTATGATATAAGATTATCTAATGGCAAACAGCTCCCTTATCGCTGACCTGCCTGCTGTCTCCCTTGCTGTGTACTCAGTAACCCTGTTTTTCTACTCTAAAAAAAAAAAGATTGTTTAACAACTAGATTTCATGAGAAATGTTAAATTACAGATGAGTTAATCAAATTTTATATGAGTGAACACAATGTCTTTTGTTTTCCAGATCAAATCTCTTAAAAATGCCCTCCATATGTGACCTCATATATGGAGTTCAGAAATCTCCTACTTGGTGAAACCCTTTCTAAATCCCATGCTCTCATCCCCACATCCCCCTCTCCTCTCTATATAATTTTAAACTTATATTTAATCTATTGGTATTCTTAAATCACTTTACTACAGTTATATATACCTATATCAGCTCCCTGTTTTAAGCTGTGAGCTTCTAGAGTGCAGGATCTGTGTGTTCAACATAAAATAGGTATTTAGCAAGGTTTAATGGACTTAAAAAGATAACAGACCTTATTAATGTCCAGTAGCATTATCTTTCTCTACCTTATGTTACTAGTGGAATCCTTGGCCCTAAAAATTCCGGTGGGGTCACCACAATTAAGTAACTGAAATCCATTTAACAGAAATTTTAAATGTATGTTAAGTAAAAAAAATATATATAAAATTTTGGCAATTGGTTATAGTTGAAATCATGCTATAAACTTCAGGTACTGTTAAGACTTAAGTAGGATTGTATAGACCAATTGTAGAAATGACTTATCATTGTAAAGTGAAAATGCATTCTAATATAGAAAAACAGTCTTAATATGGAATATCTGGATTATAATTTACTTATAAGCATGTTCTGGTTTCCTCTATGTGATAGAAAAAATTCTTAAACTGAACACAATTTTTGGGAAATAAATTTATACCCTTTAGTGTCCTAAAGTTACAGTGTGGTCTGAAATGTCTGAGAAGAGTGGTAAGTCATTATTCAATAGCTCTTAATTCTGCTAGACTGTACTCTATTGATATATGTGCATTTGTATACACACACTCAACCCTACAAAGAACACACACAGGTCTCAGTCACTTTGGGTTGACAATATTGAAGACAACTGAGCTAGCAGATTCAACGTGTTTGTGGTTTATTTGCTCTGTGGCACTGAGTATTGATTAATGACATAATAAATCTTTTTGAGACTTACTTTTCACTGCCAAAATACCATCCTGAAATGAGAGCTACAAGCATGAGTAGAAGTAGTGAGATGCATGTCAAATAAGATAAGTTGGTCTGAGCTTGCGAGTGATGAATAAATGCTTTGGGGGAGTTACTTGCTAGTTTTTCCTCATCCGTGTACTGTAAAATTGTTCTTCAAAGCCATCCTCTGATGCTTTTATTAGTTCCCATTGTATTTATTTAGATTTAGAACTTTCTACGAAGCCCGTATAATCTTAGGGAATAATCTCAAAAGGTTGGTACTGTAATAGATGATTCTATCATTCTAGGTCTATCAATTTTAACTCAATGGTCTCAAAGGGCATCCTGTTATTAAAAACATAGGTGAGAATTTAGGAAGATATGCACTTCAATCTTGCTTCTGTCTCTTGCTGGTTGTGTGACTTTGAACTAAATCTCAGTTTGCTTAATTATAAAATGGAATTCTGCCACCATAGGACAATTAAGTGTTGTTATAGTATATGTAAGTCATCTAGGACAGTGCCTTGTAGGTGATTAAGAGTTAATACATAGAAGGAAATATTTCAGTCCTTTCAATAAGGGGAACAATTTATCCCACCAACATTCCTTCCAAATAACCATTATTCGTAAATTATCTCTCATATGCCAAGCACTGAGCTAGGTACCAGAAATAGGATGTAGTGAAGTGGTAGTGATGGCTTATATCCTTTATTACATACTCAAATATTTTAATTCTAAATAAACATTGACTGTTATTTAATACAGAAAATTATAAAATATAGTATTTATATAAGGACATAAAATCAGATAATTGGGAGTTAGCAAAATGACATTAAACCAAGTCCCAACCCTTAAAGAACTTAAAAGTTGGGGCACTGGTTCTCAATCAAATTCATGTTGCCCTCAGGGGTATTTGGCAATGTATGGAAACATTTTTGGTTGCCACACTAGGGGAAAAGATGGTGCTGATGACATAAGTGAGTAGAGACCAGAAATCCTTCTACACAATCTGCAACACACAAAGTAGCTCCCAACAACCAAAACCTATTCATCCTAAAATGTCAATAGTACCTAGATAGAGAAATCCTAGGTTACATAAAACAATAACACAAAGTGAATTACATAGCAGCTATTTACAAAGGTAGAAACAAAATCTGATTATAATTATGATGGCCACTAACATGATTGAGCCCTATTATGTACCTATATGCCTTAACCCATTTACTCCTCTTTATTACCCTATGATGTGGGGGTATGATTATTAAATCCATTCTGTAAATGAGGGAACTGAGTCCCAAGAAGCTTATACTAATTGCTGAGGTCACAAAGTTAGTATGTACAAACTGACCTCAAAAGCCTACCATCTTAACCATGCCAATTGTGCCAAGACTGCTGGAAACTCTTCAAATAGGAAAGGCAATTTTTATGAGATGCGGAATCTAAAGATCTGGAATAGAGTTTCACTGTGGCTATAACCTCACGAAGTTTCGTTCCCAAAGATATAAAATTCAGATTTTGCCAATTGAACAGTCCTTTTTTAAATTCTGCTTTAGCTTTAAAATTATATTATTCTTGTATTAAGCCGATATTATTCTTTCAACAAAGTTTTGAGTACCTACCTAATAGGATATTAGTCATATCTGGGTGCTTTGAAAAACACAGAAAAGATATTATTCTGTGTGACATAAAAGAAAAAAAGAATAAAATAAGTTTCCTAGACTCAAAGACTTTATATTCTCAAGTAATAGACAAAGTTTTGATAGGGGAGTTAACTTAAAGAGAAATAGCTATAATTGACTAGGACGTGACATGTCATTTTCTTAATCAAGAAATTGAGGACTTGAACATTTGGATAATATCACTGAAGGAGTCCAGAAAAGACCACCCAAAATATGCCTCTGATATGCTGTGTCCATCAAACTGATAGAACTTGAAAAACAACAAATGCAAGAAGGGGCCTTTTCTGAGTCCCCTTATCTGACAGGACTTAATTTGTCCCCTCCCTGAAGCCTCATCAACCAGAAAGATTAACCACCAAAGGAAGAGACTAAGGTTGATACCTTCTCTTCTCCCAGATAGATTTTGTCACAGGCTAACACCTATTATTCTGACAGTTTCTTCTTGAGACAATTTTGATTACCTGAGAAAAACTTTATCTACATAACAATATAACATTTGTTCATCATGTGTTTCCTCCTCTCATCCTCCCATCCCGGTTGCCACCTCCACCAAGAAGACTTAATCTCCTATTTGGTTACTATAAGAACCTCAGTCATCTGGCCTTTCTTCGAGTTTCACATTGTAAGGAACTCCCCTGCGTATCAATATAATTAAACTGTTTTTTTCTCCTGTTAATCTATCTACTGTTAGTTTATTTTATACACTTAATTATTACACCTTTGGAAGGTAGACATGAAGTTTCTATCTGCCCTATATCACCAACAATGTAGATCAAATTGTATTATTTGTATTTTATTCTATTTATTTTTATTTAATTTTTTTTTTTTTTTTTTTTAGTTGGAGTCTCTGTCACCCAGGCTACAGTGCAGTGACATGCTCCTGGCTACTACAGCCTTGAACTGCTGGACTCAGGCAATGCATCCACCTCAGTCTTCCAAGTAACCGAAACTACAGGCGTGTGCTACTACGCCCCACTGATTTTTTGATTTATTGTAGAGAAGACGTCTCACCATGTTGCCCAGGCTGGTCTCGAACCCGCAGGCTCAGGCAATCCTCTCACCTTGGCCGCCCAAAGTGCTGGGATTATAGGCTTGAGTCACCATGCCCAGCCATTTGTATTTTAAATAGTTAAAAATTTGAATTTAGAATGATAAGATTCTTTGTGGTATGGAGTCACATTCTAGCTGCTTTAGGGGAATAATTTTAAGTAAGTACCCGAGGTAAAAATAGTGCCAGATTGTGCCCATTCCAATTTACCTTCGAAAATTCCATAAATGGATTTTTCTGGCAAGATGGTGATGGAAAAGGTCAGACTGTGAGAATCTCCGCAAAAGCAAGTGCCTGTAAAGACTCTCTGCATGAATGGGTGTGTGCCGGTGGGTCAGTGAAAGTCCGCCTGAGGGGATACTTGGGTTCATATACCTGGGGCTCTACTCCAGAGGTGACTGCAACCTCCTACCACCCCCGAGAATGGAGCCACCAGCAAGCAGGATCATCTGCTGTCCTCTGGGTTCTACTGAGAAAAGGCATCAGAATACTGCTGATCCTTATCACCACCTGGCGCCTGGTCCACACCATCACCTGTGACAGCAGAGCAGCTGGATCCCCAGATCTGTGGAGAGACAGAGCAGGTCCAGGAGAGCTGCAGCAGAGTCCCACCACTGATGAGGAGACGCCTATCAGGACCATTTTCTCAGAGACCTGCATTGCCCCATCCAACTCCACCCAGTCTCCAACCTGGGACCTAAGGGTTATCTCATCAAACTGGAAAAGACAGATGCCCCTCGCCCACTCAGAAACAGGCACAGACACATCAGATCTGCGTGGGAGACTTGTCAACAGGTAGCAAGTCAGGTGAGTCCAGATCTGATCCACCTTCCTCCCACAGTAGTCCGTGGTGCTTCTGAACCATACTGAGAGTAACTATATCAGCCTGTGCTGCTGAGAGCAGAGGGGAGGGGCTGGAGACCAGAGCTAAGAGGAAGTTGAAGTTACAGGAAACTCAGAGCGAGTTTTGGTTTTTTGTTTTTGTTTGTTTTGCTTGTTTTTCTTTGTTTGTGTTTTTTATTTTAGTTCTTTTTCCCCTCTTCGCTCTTTCTGGTTTTGAGTATGTTTTTGTACTTACTTTGTTTAGTGTTATTTTATTGCTGTTTTTTTAGACTTCCTATTTATGTGTGGGCATTTTTGAGGAAGAGTACGTCAATGGGAGAGTTGTCAGTTTGTGTGTTTGTATGATTGTCTGTATTTTTGAAAATCTCGTCTTTGTGTCTCTTTTCATTTGTTAGTAGGTACGCCAGTCTGTTTTCCCACTTCTCTCTCTCCAACTTCTTCTCATGCCCCTCTTTCCTTTTTCCATTCTTTTCCTTTTCCTTATCTCATTTTGCTTTCAGGGGCAAATCTATATCCCCACTGCAAGTACAGATTGCAAGGCAGTGGGAAGTGGGTTCCAGGAGGCCCACACACCTATCAGCAGATACTGGTATCTGCAGATAGTTTCTGAATCACAGCTCCCCCCTCAATTTAATCTCAGAACTGCAAAAATTACAACTCCCTCCACCCACAGTCCAGCTTCAGAATTGAACAAAGCCAGATAATCCACATAAAGAACAGGAGATTGAGCAAACAGAAGTAAAAGCTACCCAAATCTACACAAATGAAGAAAAACCAAAAGAATACTGGTCTCACACAGATCCCTGGGAAGTCAGCCACCGAGAATACAGACTTCAGAATGCAAACAATGAAGAGTCCCAGAATGATTGGTCTCAAACCACAAACCCAGATATCAAGATGTTAATAGAGAGAATAAATAGAATTGGAGACAAGAGGAAAGAATGAAGGAGTTGATTACTGAGATAATAGCAATAAAGAATACAGTGAATGAAATAAATAACAAGCTGATAAGCATGGAAAGCAGAATTAACCAAGCAGAAGAAAGAATCTCAGAGCTCAAGGACCAAAATATGGAACTAACTCAAACTGTTAAAAACATAGAAAAGCTTAAAAATACAACAAAACCACTGAGAGATGAGCGATTATTTCAAGAGGCTGAACCTAAGATTAATTGGAATTCGTGAGGCAGATAGAGAGACAGAAACCACCCTGAAACAAACATTCTTTGAAATTATCCAAGAAAACTTCCCTCATCTCATCAGGGATGTGACCATTCAAACACAAGAGAACCCCTGCAAGAAAACAAATGAGAAGACCAACTCCTAGATACATAGTAATTCACCTACACTAAGTAGGTATGAAAGAAAAAATCCTAAAGGCAGCAAGAGAAAAAGATCAGATTACCTACTGGAAAGACCAACCCGAATAGCAGCAGACTTATCTACAGAAACACTTCAGGCTAGGAGAGCTAGGAGTCCAATGCTCAAAGTTCTCAAGGATAAACAATTTCAACCAAGAATTACCTACCCAGCTAAAATAAGCTTCATCAATGATGGATAATTAAAATCCTTCCCAGACAAATCCCTAAGAGCTTATTCTGCCTCCAGATCACCTGAACAAGAAACACTTAAAGTATTAAACACAGAAGAAAGGAAAAAAGAACAATAATGCTCTTCCCAAGAATGCAGGAAAAAGATCAAAAATACACATGAATCAACCCAAAAATTAAAAAAAAGACAAACAAAAAAACAGTAGCAACAACAACAAACTCTATAAGAACCTCATGGCAGGGATAAACTCTCACATCTCATTAATTAGCCTGAATGTGAATGTACTAAATGCACCACTGAAAAGACATAGAATGGCAAAATGGATAAAATATCATGAGGCAACAATATATTGTCTCCAAGAGACTCATCTCACCAGAAAGGACACTTACAGACTCAAAGTAAGAGGACGGGAAACAAAATTTCAGGCAAATGGAATGCAAAAGAAAGCAGGAGTCGTGATCTTAATATCAGACAAAATATCCTTTAAGCTATCAAAAATGTAAAAAAATATGAATGGTCATTGCATAATGATAAAAGTTTCAATCCATCAACAAGAAATATCCATCCTAAACATATATGCACCCAACATAGAAGCACCAACTTGCATATAGCAGCTTCTAGGTAAACTTTAAAAAGATATTGACTCTAACACTATCATAACAGGGGACTTAAATACCCCCCCACTCACAACCCTAGACAGATCATCAAGACAAAAATTCAACAAGATCTGGAACCTAAAGGTGACACTTGACCAAATGGACTTAGTTAATACCTACAGAACACTCCATCCAACAACCACGGAATATACATTCTACTCATTACCACATGGAAGGCACTCTAAGATTGACCATATCCTCAACCATAAATCAAGCATAAATAAAATCCATAAGACTGAAATACTGCCATACACCTTCTCAGACAACAGTAGAATAAAAATAAATATCAGGCCAGGCTCGGTGGCTCAGCCTGTAATCCTGCGCCTTTGGGAGGCTGAGGTGAGTGGAATGCCTGAGCCCGCAGGTTCGAGACCCACCTGGGCAACTTGGTGAGACCTCATCTCTACAATAAATCAAAAATCAGCTGGGAATGGTAGTGCATTCCTGTAGTTCCAGCTACTTGGAAGGCTGAGGCGGAAGGATCGCTGGAGCCCAGCAGGTCGAGGCTGCGGTGACCAGGAGCGGCCACTGCACTCCAGTCTGGGCGACAGTGAGACTCCAACTCAAAAAATAAATAAATAAATAAATAAATAAATAAATAAATAAATAAATAAATATCAACACCAACAAAGTTCCCCCAAAACCCACAAAGACATGGTCACTAAATAGCATGATGCTATACAACTCCTGGGTCAAAATGGAAATCAAAACCGAGATTAAAAATACCTGGAAACAAATGAAAATGAAGAAACATCTTACCAAAACTTCTGGGATGTCATGTAAACAGTACTAAGAGGGGATTTCATATCTCTACGAACACACATGAAGAAAATGGAAAAACCATAAGTCAACAGTCTAGCAAATCACCTAAGGAAGCTGGAAAAGTAACACCACCAAAACCCCAAATTTAGCAGAAGAATCCAGATCACCAAAATAAAAGCCCAAATCCAGGATATAGAAGACAAAAAGATAATACCAAAAAATCAATGAAACAAAAAACTGGTTCTTTGAAAGGATAAACAAGATTGATGGACCCCTAGCTAGACTGACCAAGAAAAAGAGAGAAAAAGCCCAAATAAACACAACCAGAAATGCAAAGGATCAAGTCGCAACTGATCCTGAAGAAATACAAAAGATTATCAAAGACTACTATGTATACTTACACGGAAACAAACTTGAAAACCTAAATGAAGTGGAGGACTTTGGCCATTGCCTTGCTAGACTCTAGTGTCACTATGTGCTCTTTGAGCTATGGCTGTCACCATGCTTCCTTGCTTTGGCCCCCTCCCCACCTTAGGAAGGTGAATCTTCTCTCTCTTTCTCTGTCTAATTTACTTCTAAATAAACTATATTTTCTAATCTAAAAAAAAAAAAAAGAAACAAAGAAATGGAGGACTTTCTGACATCACACAACCTCCTCAGGTTGAAACAAGAAGAAATAAAGACCCTAAATAGATCAGTAGCAATCCAGGAAATTGACTATGTCGTAAGAAAACTACCTACAAAAAAAAGCCCTGGGCCAGATATCTTTCCAGCAGAATTCAACAAAACATACAAGGAGGAACTGATCCCAATCCTATTGAAAGTATTCCAGGCAATTGAGAAAGATGGAACTCTCCCCAAATCATTTTATGATGCTAACATCACATTGATACCCAAACCAGATAAAGATCCAACAAAGAAAGAGACTGCAGGTCAATATCCTTGATGAACATGCTAAAATGTTAAAAATTTAAATACATGCTAAAATTCTCAACAAGATCCTAGCAAACGGTATCCAATAACACATCTCAAAAATCATCCACCACAACAAAGTAGACTTCACTCCCAGGATGCAGGGCTGGTTCAACATTCGCAAGACCATAAACATAATTAAGTACATCAACAGATGTAAACAAAAAACCACATGATTATATCATTAGAAAGCCTTTGACAAAATCCAGCACCCCTTCCTGATAAAAACCCTCAAACATCTAGGCATAGATGGAACATACCTCAAAATAGTAAAAGCCATCTACAAGAAATCCACAGCCAGCACACTACTAAACAGACAGAAATTGGAACCATTTCCCCTAAAAACCAGAACAAGACAAGGATGCCCATTCTCACCCATCTTTTTCAGCATAGTTTTGGAAGTCCTAGCTAGAGAAATTAGACAAGAGAAGGAGATCAGGGGTATCTAAATAGGAAAAGAGGAAGTCAAGTTATCGCTCTTTGCAGGTGACATGATGCTATACCTCAAAATCCCAAGAGAATCTGTCAAAAACCTCCCTGCATTGATAAAGTACTTTGGCAAAGTCTCAGGGCATAAAATAAACGTGCAAAATGCAGTAGCATTTTTATACACCAACAATAAACAAACAGAAACCCAATTGAAAAGCACAGTCCCATTCACAATAGCCACACACATACACACAAAAAAAGAAATACCTTGGCATCTTCCTAACTGGAGAGGTGAAAGACTTTTACAACAAAAACTACAAAACACTGTTCAAAGAAATCAAAGATGGCACAAATGAAAAAATATTCCATTCTCATGGATTGGAAGAATCAACATTGTTAAGATGTCCATCCTACCCAAGGCAGTCTACAGATTCAACTCAATACCCAATAATTTACCAGCAGCATTCTTCTCAGACTTGGAAACAACAATACAGAAATTCATATGGAAACATAAACGACCATGAATAGCCAAAGCAGTCCTCAGCAAAAAAAAAAAAAAAAAAAAAAAAAAAAGTAAAGGGGGAAATATAAAAAAAAAAAATTTTATAAAAAACAAA
>CAUYQG010077542.1:46-15124 GCA_963574415.1 Tarsius wallacei | reverse complement strand
GTAATCCTGCGCTTTGGGAGGCCGAGGTGAGTGGATTGCCTGAGCCCGCGGGTTCGAGACCCGCCTGGGCAACTTGACGAGACCCCCATCTCTACAATAAATCAAAAAATCAGCCGGGCGTGGTAGCGCGCGCCTGTAGTTACAGCAACTTGGAAGGCTGAGGCGGAAGGATCGCCAGAGCCCAGCAGGTCGAGGCTGCGGTGGCCAGGAGCGGCCACTGCACTCCAGTCTGGGCAACTGAGTGAGACTCCAACTCAAAAAAAAAAAATAGAAATAAAGTGCACAGAAATGAATCATCCCCAAGCCATCCACCCCCACCCCCAACCCGGGTTAATGAAAAAAACCACCATCCACAAAACTGGTTCCTGACGTCAAAAAGGTTGGGGACTGCTGTCTTAAATGGTTCTTCAAAATAACTGATCTGCATACTTCAAAAACTCTTAAGGTCATGAAAAGCAAGGAAAGGCATAGAAACTGGATCAGATTAAAGAAAACGAAAGAGGCAGAATGACTAAATGCAACCTGTGGTCCCAGATGACATGCTGGACCCAGATGAGCCAAAAGGGACATTCCTGGGACAACTGGCAAACGAAGCTCTGGACTGTTTATTAGATAAGGCTCATGCATCCGGACTAACCGTCCTGAGCTTGGCTATTGCACTGTGGTCATGTTCTTGCTCCTAGAAGATGCATCCAAGCAATCAGGGTGAAGAGACACAGTATCTGTCATTTACTCACAAATAATTTCAATGAAATAATCCCAGTGGGGTGGGGGGGAGACAGAGAGAGAGAGAGAGAGAGAGAGAGAGAGAGCGAGCATGCACAAATGTGGCAAAATGTTTAAAATTAGAGAATCAAAATGAAATGTATATAGGAGCTTGTTACACTAGTTAAGAAACTTTTCTATAAGTCTGACGTTTTTCTAAATTAAAAAGTAAGGAATACTGAGCAAATGATCCTGTTCAGCATGCTGTTTGACAGAAAAATAAGACAGGGAAGACCCTGCGTGGTGGCTCCCACCTGTAACCCCAGCACTTGGGGAGGCCAGGATGAGAAGATTGCCTAAGACCAGGAGTTCAAGACCAGCCTGGGCAACATGGCAATACCTTGTCTCTACAAAATAAAAAAATTAGCTGGGCATGGTGGCACACACCTGAAGTCCCAGCTACTTGGGAGGCTGAATCAGAAGGATCGCCTAAGCCCAGGAGGTTGAGGCTGTAGTGGCCATGAGCTTGCCACTGTATTCCAGGCTCCGACTCAAAGAAAAAAATAACAAAAATCAGTGAACTGGGGTAGAGAACTGGGTATGGTGCACATACCTCCACCTCCACCAGCACACACTACACTCACAAATGCACATGTCAGGCACACGCGTAGCTGCACACGCCCACACATATGCATGCTCCCATGCACACACACCAGCACACACACTCACACCAGCACACACACTCACACGTGTGCCTGACAGCACACACACACATGCACGTGCATCCACACGCACAGCCACACCTGTATGCACCTGCCCGCACGCCCATGCCCACCTGCGTGGCCCAGAGCTGTAGCACCAGGGCCCGGGCCTGCATCTCCTCCGAGACACCCATCTCCTCCAGGTGCTGAAGGTACGTTTCCAGCCATTGGCTCCGTTGGGCCCGGGCAGCCAGCCTAGCTGGGGACAGCAGCTTCCACAGGCGACCTTTGACGCTGCTCGCGTGGTCCTTATCTCCTGCAGGGACAGAGCACAGAGACTGGAGTTACAGATCCACCCCCAGACCCCTGCCCACTCAGGGGTCACCCTGCCCTGACCTCCTGTGAGGCCATGGGTCTTCTGAGTGTCACTCCGTGGGGATGGGGAGTTCCTGTGGCAAAGAGGCCCCAGGGGCAGGCCCCCAGAGAGGCCCCTGATGTGCTTATTATCCACCCCACCCCCAGCAGAAAGAAGCTCCCTGTCCCCTGCAGGCGGGAGCTCTGCGTCTCATTCGCCTCTAGGTCCCCATCACCTGGCCCATAACAGGGGCTCCTTGAACACGAGTTCAATGAATGCGTTTCCCTACACAGCAAGGGAAGGAACATTAAACACCACTGAGCAGCTTCCTCGCTCCCCAGGGACCGGTGAGCTGGTCACAAAGTGAGGTCAGCCCACATGCCCAAGATGGGTGTGAGCAGACTCAGAACCACACAACACCAATCACAGGGAGATGCAGAAATGACCGGATGCACTGCCCGGGGGGCAGACTGGCCTGGGTCTCAACCAGCTCCTGGTAAAGTAAATGAGAGAAGGGGGCCAGGAAGAGGCCATGGTAAGCCCAAGGGCAAGGTGCCCCACCCAGCCCACCCACCAGCCCCTTAGCATAACCTAGAAACTGCCCAGCACAGTCAGGGCGGCCTATGTTTTCAATGGCAGCCAAGAAACTAGATGTCTGTGTGAAGTCTTCTGATGCTTCTTCGTCTTCTTCTTCTTTTGAGGTGGAGTCTCACTCTGTCGCCCTGGCTGGAGTGCAGGGGCGCGCTCACGGCCACCACAGCCTCGACCTGCAGGGCCCAGGCGATCCTTCTGCCTCAGCCTTCCAGGTGGCTGGAACTACAGGCATGCACCCCCATGCCTGGCTAATTTTTTGATTTACTATAAAGACGAGGCCTCCCAAGTTGCCCAGGCTGGTCTTGAACCCCTGGGCTCAGGCAATCCTCTCGCCTCTGCCTCCCAAAGTGCTGGGACGACAGGTGTGAGCCACTGCACCCGGCTCTTCTGATGCTTCTTAATGTTAGCATCTAAGTAAGAAGTTTTTCATCCCTGTGCAGACCACAAAAGCATCTCTGAAGGCCAACTCTGGCCACAGCTCTCCAGTCTGCAATCGCCATTAAATAAACAACAGTGTGTTTATGCTCTGGAAAGCCACACAGTGAAAGTGGATGGGGAGATTCTTTCTGAACAGACACACACGGCCCCAAGAGCAGACTGTTCGGGGGACGAAGCCGGATACTGGAGACCAGCGCCCCTCCTCTGTCATTTCCAGGCTCCCAGGCCCTGCTGTAGGCATAGAGACATGCACATACAAGAGCTGGCTTTCTCCAAAATCACCCCCGGAAAAGTGGGAGTTGCCTTGCATTGCTCTGAGGTTTCAAAGCACTGTCCTAGAAAGCCTCTCCCGGACGCTTTTGAACCACAAAGCGGTGTTTCAGGAAGACTCGCCCACCGGCGGTTTCAGCCCTGGTTGCACATCACAGGGCGTTTGAAGGGGTGGAGAATGTAGGCTGTTTTTTAAAGTACGGGGCTGCCTTTTCAAACGATATGCTCGGTGTTTTTCTTCAACTTTTAGACCCCGTTTCAAGTGACATTCATTTCCATTTAAAGCCATGAGCTCAGGTGTTCATCTGGAAAAGACATTGTCTTCCAATGTTTCAGGCTTCCCAGACAATCACCCAGGAGCCCCTGCATCTGTGGCTGCCCAGGGCCCACCCCAGATGGATCGTGTCAGAATCACAGGGGTGGGACGTGGGCGTCCGGAGGTTTGAAATATGAACTGCAGGGTACAGAAAGCAAGGGAACCACCTCAGCAGATGCTAGTTCTGGCATCCTCTAACAGGATGGCTCAAAAAGGGAGCAAAGGAATGCAACACCGATTTAGAAATGACTGACATTCTTTGCAGTCTGACCACACAACTGTCATCTTGAACACCCCTGTAAACACAGTTTTTAAGGACGACTTTAAAAAGCAATGCAGGGCCATTCACCACGTTCCCCTGGACCTAGGGTGGCCCTAAGTACACAGGGGGCCTCAATATTTGTACAATAAGTAAACAATTAGGCAGAAGAGCCATGCAGTATGGAAAGACAAGTGACAGATGGGAGAAAAGATTTACAGATCAGATATCTGATAAAGGCCTAGTATTCACACTATATAAAGAACTCCTGCAACTCAACAAGCAAACAGCCCAATTAAAAAATGGGCAAAAATAGCCGGGCTCGGTGGCTCAGCCTGTAATCCCACGCCTTGGGAGGCTGAGGTGAGTGGATTGCCTGAGCCCGCGGGTTCGAGACCCGCCTGGGCAAGCGAGACCTCATCTCTACAATAAATCAAAAATCAGCCGGGCGTGGTAGTGCTCACCTGTAGTTCCAGCTACTCGGAAGGCTGAGGCGGAAGGATCACCGGAGCCCAGCAGGTCGAGGCTGCGGTGGCCGGGAGCGGCCACTGCCCTCCAGTCTGGGCGACTGAGTGAGACTCCAACTCAAAAAAAAAAAAAAAAAAAAAAATGGGCAAAGGACTTGAATAGGTATTTCTCCAAAGGAGATACACACATGGCCAATAAGCATATGAAAAGATGATCAACATCATTAGTCATCAGGGAGATACAAATCAAAACCACAATGAGATCCCACTTCAAATCCATCAGGATGGCCACCATTAACAAACAAAACAAAACAAAACAAAACAGAAAATCACCAGGTGGTGGCTCATGTCTATAATCCCAGCACTTTGGGAGGCCAAGGCAGGAGGACTGCTTGAGACCAGGAGTTTGAGATCAGCTCAGGCAACATAGTGAGACCCCCACCAACTCTACAAAAAAAAAATTTTAAATTAGGTGTGGTGGTGTGCACCTGTAGCCCCAGTTACTTGAGAGGCTGAGGTGGGAGGATCACTTGAGTCCAAGAGAATTTGAGGCTGCACCGAGCTATGATGGTGCCAGGACACTCCAGTTTTGGCAACAGAGTGAGACCCTGTCTCTAAACAAACAAACAAACAGAAAACAAGCATTGTGGAGAAACTGGAACTCTCGTGCATTGCTGCTAGGAATGTAAAATGCTACAGTTGCTATGGAAAAGAGTTTAGCAGTTCCTCAAAAAGTTATGCATAAACCAGGTATGGTGGCTCACACCTGTAATCCCAGCACTTTGGGAAGCAGAAGTGAGAGGATTGACTGAGCCCAGGAGTTTGA
The DNA here is from genome assembly GCA_963574415.1 of Tarsius wallacei. Classification (NCBI taxonomy): domain Eukaryota; kingdom Metazoa; phylum Chordata; class Mammalia; order Primates; family Tarsiidae; genus Tarsius; species Tarsius wallacei. The sequence continues at coordinate 10,193 of CAUYQG010077542.1, read as the reverse complement.
GACCAGTTCAGACAATCTGTCGAGACCTTGTCTCTACAATAAATCAAAAAATCAGCCAGACATAGTGGCGTGCACATGTAGTCCCAACTACTCAGAAGGCCGAGGCAGAAGGATCACCTGAGCTCAGAAGGTCGAGGCTGCGGTGGCCGTGAGCGTGCCACTGCACTCCAGCCTGGGCGACAGTGAGATTCCGACTCAAAAAAAAAAAGTTAAACATAGAATTACCATATGATCCAGCCATTCTATTTCTAGGTATATACCCAAAAGAACTGGAAGTAGAGACTCAGGCAAATCCCTGTATACCAGCGTTCACAGCAGCACTATTCACAGTAGCCAGAAGGTGAAAGCAACCTGCATGTCCGCTGACCGATGACTGGATAAACAAAACGCAGTACACACTCACAATGGATTCCAATCCAGCCTTCACAAGAAACGAAATTCTGACATGTGCTACAGCATGGGTGAACCTTGAACACACAGCAAGGTGAAATAAAGCCAACACAAAAAGACCAATGTTATGATTCCACTTACGTGAGGTCCCTAGAACAGGCAATTCACAGAGAGCAAAAGACAGAGGTTCCCAGGGGCAGGGGAGGAGCAGATGGGGAGTTATTGTTATTTAATGATCACAAGGCTCTTGTTTGGGATGATGAAAAATGTCTGGAAATAGACAATGATATGGTTATACAACACTGTAAATGTATTTACTGCCACTGAATTGTACGATTAAAATGGTTAAAACAGTACATTTTGTCTGATTTTTATTTCACCACAGTTTTTTTCAAAAGGAAGGTATGTGAAGGTCATCTGGCGAACGAGTCAAAGATCGTGCTGTATAATAAAGAATCTGGCCCCCAAAAGAGTATAAAAATACAGCAGAGGTTTGATCAGTTACCATCTGTCCGGCACTTAGGACAGTGCAGGGCACATGCTAAGCCTTACACAAGCATTATCTATGGCTATTTTATATGGCTAGGAAGAGCAGAGTGCCGCTAGCAGCGTGTCCGTCTTGCATTTGTGAAAAAAAGAGAAAAATAAGAATATAATCACATTCCCTTGCATTTGTATAAAGGGAATTCTAGAGTAACCCACATGAAACTAACACAACTAATCAATTATGAGGCGTGGGAACTGGGTTCAAGGGGAAATGACGAGAACAAGAAGAGGACTTTCCACCATGATTTCTCTCTTTTCTCCCAGCATTATGGAGGTATCATGACAAACAAAAATTGTATATATGTAAGTTATACGATATGATGTGATGATAAACATATACATTGTGCAATAGGTACCATGAGCAAGTCAATTAACATATCACCCCCTCGCCAGGCACAGTGGCTCACGTTTGCAGTCCCGGCACTTTGGAAGGCTGAGGCGAGAGGACTGCCTGAGCCCACGAGTTCGAGACTAGCCTGGGCAACACAGCGAGACCTCGTCTCTACAATAAATCAAAAAATTAGCTGGGGGTGGTGGCGTGCACCTGTAGTGCCAGCTACTTGGAGGGCTGAGGCAGAAGGATGGCCTGAGCCCCGCAGGTTGAGGCTGTGGTGGCCACGAGTGTGCCACTGCACTCCAACCTGGGCAACAGAGTGAGACTTCACCAACAACAAAAAACACACATATCACCTCCCACATGTGTGTGTGATGTGAACACCTAAGAGCTACTTTTAGTAAATTTCAAGTATGCAACACATTGTCATTAACTGCAGTTACTATTCTGCATATGGGGTCTCCAGAACTCACTCATCTTGTAGCTAAAAGTTTGTCCTCTCTGACCAACAGCTCGCCATTTCCCCTATCCCTTAACCCCTGACAACCTCCATTCTAGCTTCTGTTTCTGTGGGTTCAATTTTTTGACTCCCACCTATAAGTGCAATCGTGTGGTATTTGACTTTCTGTGTCTGGTTTATTTCACTTAGCGTAACGTCCTCCAAGCTCGCCCACTTTGCTGCAAATGGCAGGAGTCCCTTCTTTTTCGTGGCCAGGTAATATTCCTTTGTCTATATGGACAGAGCAATCCAGCCTTATCCCCAGTGTCACTTTTCAAGGTTTCCGGTACCCACGGTCAGCCATGGTCCAAAAATATTAAATGAAAAATTCCAGACGTAAACCCGAGTGGCATGATGACACCTTGCACCATCGCACTGTCCTGTCTGGGACAGGTCTCTGTCCAGGGGCTCCATGCTATCGACGGCACCTGCCTGAGTCACCTAAGGAGCCACCACCTCGGTTATCAGATACTGTCATGGTATCGCAGTGCTTGTGTTCAATAACCCTGAATTTATTATTATCACAGTACATTGTTATAACTGTTCTATTTTATTACCAGTGATTGCTGTCCATCTCTTACTGTGCCTAGCGCATAAATTAAACTTTATCATGGGTGCACATGTATAGGAAAACACATGGTACACCGAGGGTTCAGTACTGTGCAGGCACCCACCGGGGGTCTTTGGAATGTATCCCTCAAGGGGCACCACAGTACCACAATCTTTCTTTTTTCTTTTGCGAGTCATGGTCTCGCTCTGTCGTCCAGGCTGGAGAGCAGTGGCACGATCACAGCTCACCGCAGCCTCAACTTCCTGGGCTCAAGTGATCCTTCCACCTCAGCCTCCCGAGTAGCTGGGACCGCAGGTGCACACTGCCACACCCAGCTAATATTTTGGTTTTCTTTAGAAACGAGGTCTCACTATGTTGACAGGCTGGACTTGAATTCCTGGGCTCAAGCAATTCCTCTCATCTTGGATTCCCAAGGTGCTGGGATTAGAGGCGTGAGCCACCACGCCAAGCCCACCATCTTTTTCATTAATCAACGGACATGGAAGTTGTTCCCACATCTTGGCTATTGTGAACAGTGCTGCAGTGAGACGGAAATGCAGATACTTCCTAACAGTGATTTCATTTCCTTCGGATATAGCTGGGTCATCTGGTAGATCTATTTTTAATTTTTTGAGGAACCTCCACACCGTCTTCCATGATGGTTGTACCATCAATATTCCCACCAATAGGGTACAAGGACCCTTCATAACATACACTGTCTTTTGACTTTTTGATAGCAGCATCCTAACAGGCATGAGCTCTGTGGTTTTGACTTACTGACTCATGATACCGAGCATACTTTCATTCTGCTGTTGGTCATTTCCATGTCTTCTTTGGGAAAATGTCTACCCTGGTCTTTTATCCATTTTACAATCAGGGTAGTTGGTTTTTTCACTATTGAGCTGTAAGAGTCTCCTTTTGGAGACGAATCCCTTATCGATACATGGTTTGCAAACTATATTTTTAATGTTTGAGCCACATGAAATGTGTTTTTAAAACTAAATAATAGAAAATATGTCAACACCCTCCTATTTAAAAAAATGTTCAGGTCGGATGTGGTGACTCAGCTTGTCATCCCAGCACTTTGGGGGGCTGAGGTGAGAGGATTACCTGAGCCTGGGGGTTCGAGACCAGCCTGAGCAACTTGGTGAGACCTTGTCTCTACAATAAATCACAAAAACTAGCCGGACGTGGTGGCGTGCATCTGTAGTTCCAGCTACTTGGAAAGTCGAGGCGGAAGAATCACTAAAGCCCAGCAGGTCCGGGCTGTGGTGGCCGTGAATGTGCCACTGCACTCCAGCCTGGGTGACAAGAGTGAAACTCCAACTCAAAAAAAAAAAAATGTCCAGAGAAACATCACATCCAGTATAGACTTAAGAAGTTCAGTCCACACCCCAGACGGGACGTGGTGACCAGGAGAGATTCCAGAAAGTGGGGTCTGGCGGCTCTACCTGGACCCCTGTGGATGAACCAGACTCTGGTGTTCAAGGTGGGGTGTGAACTAGCTATCCTGAATGTGATCATAGGCAGAAGGCCGATGCTCTAAACAGCTAGTTGCAGAGTGGGAAGGCATCACCACAGATGCTCAACCAAACTGACCAGGAGAAACGTAACTATTCCATTTCTACTCTTAATTTTTCAATATTTAGGTTGGCCAAAAAAAAAAAAGACAAAATCTTAAAATTCTCACTGGGAGTCAGGCATGGTGGCTCACGCCTGTAATCCCAGCACTGTGGGAGGCCAAGGCGAGAGGATTGCCTGAGCCCAGGAATTTGAGACCAGTTTGGGCAACTTGGTGAGAACTCGCCTCTACAATAAATACAAAAACTAGCCAGGCGTGCTGGTGTGCGCCTGTGGTTCCAGTTACTTGTAAGGCTGAGGTGGAAGGATCACCTGAGCCCAGCAGGTTGAAGCTGCAGTAGCTGAGAGCCTGCCACTGCACTCCAGACTGGGCGATGGAGTAAGACTCGGAAAAACAAAACAAAACAAAACAAAAAAACCCTTCTCACTGCGAAAGCAGAAGCTTGCTGTTTGTTTGGGATTCCAGCATAACTTGGGCCCGTGCTATATTTTAACACGTGCAGAAAGGCCCAGTGCTACTTTGTCCAGCAGGTGGCCACTACCACAGGGCTCTCGAACAGTTCAAATGAGGCTGGCCCCAGTGCCATGAAGGTCAAATCCACGCCAGACTCCAGATTCTTTGTGTGAGAAACAAAATGTAAAATATCCCATTCGTAATTTCATATCATCTCCATGCTGAAATGCTCGTAATATTTTAGATATAATGACTTCAATAAAATAAATAATCAAAATTGATTTTTTTACCTCTTTGCTTTTCTCTCTTTTAATACATCTAATAGAAAATTTTAGCTGGGCGCAGTGGCTCAAGCCTGTAATCCCAGCGCTTTGGGAGGCGGAGGTGAGTGAATTGCCTGAGCCCAGGGGTTCAAGACCAGCCTTGGCAACTTAGTGAGGTCTCATCTCTACGATAAATAAAAAAATAAGCCCAGCATGGTAGTGAGCACCTGTAGTTCCAGCTACTTGGAAGGCTGAGGCGGAAGGATCACCTGAGCCCAACAGGTGGAGGCTGCAGTGGCTATAAGCATGCCACTGCACTCCAGCTTGAGTGACAAAGTGAGACTTCAATTTAAAAAAAAAAGAAAATTTAAAATTCCACATGTGGTCCACATTCTATACCTACAGGTAGCACTGTTCTTGAAGGATAACACAAAACTGATAGCCATGGTTACCTGGGATAGATTTAAAGGGAATGTGGTCAAAAGAGAATTTCCCTTTTCTATAATTTTGATTTTTTTTTACAAGAATCAGGGGAGCTCAGTTAAGAGGCCACGTACTGTGGTAAGCACCTGACCTTGAAAAAGTTGCCTCACCTCTCAGCACCTCAGTTTCCTCCCTGTAAATTAGGATAAGAGGACTCACCACGCAGGGTTATGCACGGACTGAATGCATTAACACAGAGACGCATAGCATGGGCCTAAGAAATGTTAGCTATAGTATGAATAAAGCTTAATGAATCTCAGCAAATTATTAGTCCAAGGAGAATATGTTCACATATTGCTTCTACAATTAAGAAATAATGAACTGTGAGATAAAAAAAACAAAAAACAAAAAACAAGGTTTGAAGCCGAAGAGACCTGGGTGGAAATCCCAGCTCTGCCCTCCCCGGCCAGGCGATCTCGGGCAAGTCACTTTGTCTCTTGGAGCCTCAATGTTTCCCATCTGTAAAATGAGAACAACCTAGCTCACAGAACCATTAGCATTCAAAAAGGTCACACGCAGGACACACGTGGTACTGGTAGAGGTTTGGTGAGTAGTGCTTGCTGTATGTAGTCTTGCCTTTATGAGAAGGCATTCTTTATCATGCTGTAAATCAGAGTTGCCAGGCCCACGGGACTGGTGTCCCGGAATGGAGAAGCAGGTCTACGTTCCAGACTCCCCAAGCTGTGGCCCTGGCAGAGACCCCATCCACCTCCGGCCTCAGTTTCCCTGTCCATAAATGAGGACCCAGGCTTGTACCTCTCCAGTTTTTTCCCCTGGAAACCCCTCTGGGCCCTGAAAACTGGGGGCATGGTATAGAGAGCCCCCCAGTGGAGACATGTCTTTAAAGCCCTGTGCTTTACTTTTAAAATGCATTAGGGTTTTGCAGACTCTGGGATTCTTTGCTATAAGAATGCCTTTTCCCCAAACAATATTCAACAGTCCCCCAAAACAACCTGGTGAAATGAATGTTCCACAAGGAAGCACTGTGCTTAGCTCGGGGCTCCATCTAACTGTCCCAACTCCCTACAGTATGGAAAGCACAAACTCAATGGTCTAAGAGTCCTCAAAGGGCCCATTAAAAAAACCAACAACATATTTTTTACGTTTCTATTTTTAAAAATGGAGGAGGAACGTCAGGTGCAGTGGCTCAGGCCTGTAATCCCAGCACTTTAGGAGGCCAAGGTGGGAGGATTGCTTGAGCCCAGGAGCTTGAGACCAGCCTGAGAAACAGCGAGACCTTGTCTCTACAAAATTTAAAAAAAATAAAAATTAGCCAGACACAGTGGCACGTGCCTGTAGTCCCAGCTACTCAAGAGGCTGAGGTGGAAGGATCACCTGAGCCCAGGAGGTCAGGCTGCGGTGAGCCACGATCACACCCCTGCACTCCAGCCTGGGTGACAGAGTGAGACTCCAACCCAGAAACAGAAAAAAAAAGTAGAGTCTTTTAAAAGTCTTTAGGTTCCCACATTTTATTTTTTTTTTTTTTGAGTTGGAGTCTCACTCTGTCGCCCAGACTGGAGTGCAGTGGCCGCTCCCAGCCACCGCAGCCTCGACCTGCTGGGCTCCGGCGATCCTTTCGCCTCAGCCTTCCGAGTGGCTGGAACTACAGGCGCGCGCTACCACGTCCGGCTAATTTTTGATTTATTGTAGAGATGAGGTCTCTCCAAGTTGCCCAGGCGGGTCTCGAACCCGCGGGCTCAGGCAATCCACTCACCTCGGCCTCCTAAAGTGCTGGGATTACGGGCTGAGCCACCAAGCCCGGCCCAGGTTCCCACATTTTAAAAACCCATAGATGGTGGCTTGCCTCCCCCACTGCCCTGCACCTGCTCTCTTTTTGACCGCAGGCTCTACCCAATACCAGTGCACCCCACCGCTGCACATTTGCATGGGCTGCCTTGGCATGAATGTGTAATATATTTAATTGGCCCACCTGGTGGACACCGAGATCGTTTCTAGCACTTGCTATTGCGAGCGCCATGACAGTGACTGTCTCTGTGTCTCTATAGACATGTGCAAGCATCTCCACAGGATACATCCCCAGAAGTGGAAGTACAGGACCAAGGAAATGTATGTTTCATTTAATATTTTGGTAGGTTCTGTTGAAAGAGGCTGCCTGGCTTCCCACACCCCTCAGCAAGGTCCGAGAGCCACTCTGCGATCAGGCCAACACGCCCTGGCCCCAACTTACATGAGACACGGTCCTCCCACATCGCCACCTGCTGTCCACACTGGGAAATGCAACCATACTATATCCAGCCCAGGCAGCTCCCAGAGTGACGCAGGGTCTCGTGGCATCTCCCCAGACTCCCCCGAACGTCTGGAGAAATCCAGTTTTTCCCAGATAGGTGATCGGTGATCATGTGCTAGGATGTGGCAGGTGCTTTACACCCAGGATTCTGCAATCATACAGGCCGAGTTTCCGTTTTGCTGGCTCTGGTTCTGCCTCCTCTCAGCTGTGTATCTATAAGAAGTGATCCCACCTGTGCTCTGAGCCTCAGTTTCCCTCTCTGCAAAGTGAGCACAGTAATGCCAGCCTTCCAGCACTGGTGGCAGGATTCTAGAAGATAATGAGTTGCCTCTAAAAATTGACAAGGAACGCGAATCGGCAGCTCACAAAGAGGAAATGCAAACGGCTGGTGAGACACAGATGGTTTATCCCAACAGTGAGAAAATGCTGCATACGGCCAGAGGCCCTTTTCTGCCCATCAGATTGGCGAGGATTTGGAGGCTGATACTGCACACTGGCAAGGCTGTGGGAAAATGCAAATTAAAACAGTGCGTGACCCGCCTCTGCCCATCAGACTGGCAAGCAAACGGAAAGACTGAGAACATCTGGTGGGGCAGGCGCCTTCCCTCTGTGTAGGCGTATGAATCACTCTGTGGGTTTGGAACAATGAGGCAGAAGCTGATAAAAATTTTAACGTGTGTGGACTTTGACCTGTCAAATCAACTTCTAGGAAACTGTCAGAGAGAAATAAAATCCACCAGCTGGTAGAACAGCTACAAGGATTCTGCTGTCAGGGCAGGGTGAGGCACGTAGGCTGGGGACAGCGTCACCCAATGGTTCCTGTGGCCCTGCCTGGATAGCCGAGTCATGGGGGCCCAGGTGGGCTCGGGGACCTAGGGATTAACCAGGACTCGAGGATTCTGCTGTCAGAGCAGGGTCACACGGCTGGGGACAGCACCGCCCAGTGGTTCCTGCGACCCAGCACGCCAAGTCAGCTGGGAGCTTCTTACACGGAGACCCCTCCACAACCACAGAAATGAGACGTGGGGTTTTACAAGCTGGTATGGAAAGGTCTTCCAGCGCGAAAGAGCTGAGTTACAGAGGTGCAGACCGACAGCTAAGACACACAAGGGCGTGCGTGGCACCGGAGGACACACACCAGGATGCCCACAGCAATCTGGTTCCCAACAGCCCTGGAGAGGGGACTACTCTCATGTCTACAGATGAGAACAGACACACGATCTGCGGTCTAGGACTCTGATGAAATACTATGCAGCCGTGAAAGGGACACGTGACAGACACAGGCACAAGCTGGGTGGAGCTTCCAGGCGTGACGCTGAGTGGAAGAAGCCAGACACGAAAGGGCACGTACTGTGTGACTTCCCGATGGGAAGTTCAAGAACAGGCAAAACTCATCACAGGTGAAAGACGCCCGGCGTGGAGACCACCTCCGTGGGTGAGTATTGATGGGGAAGGAGGAATGAGGTGCCAAGACCACCTCTGGGTGCACTGGGGACATGTGTGCCATTCCTCAGTAAAAAAAGAAACTGATAGCCTTAAAAATAGGACACAACAAAAACCACACAGTTGTGCGTGTGTTTAGAGAAAGCTCTGCCCGGACATATTCTGAGTGAATGACGGCGGTTACCTCCACGGTGGGAGTAGGGGACTGAGGATGGAGAGAGAGTGGGAAGCTCTTACCACTCCCTCCAAAGGATTCCATATGGCTTGAATGTTTTATACTAAGCACAAACTACTTGTAAATAATTTTTTTTTTGAGTTGGAGTCTCACTCTGTCGCCCAGCCTGGAGTGTAGTGGCACACTCCCAGCCACCGCAGCCTCGACCTACTGGGCTCTGGCGATCCTTCCGCCTCAGCCTTCCAAGTAAGTGGAACTACAGACACGTGCCACCACGCCCAGCTCATTCTTTGATTTATTGTAGAGACAAGGTCTCGCCATGTTGCTCAAGCTGGTCTCAAACCTGTGGGCTCAGGCAATCCTCTCGCTTTGGCCTCTCAGAGTGCTGAGATTATAGGCATGAGCCACTGGCTTGTAAAGAATCTAAAAGCAACTCAAATCATAAAACAAGAAAAGGAAAACACACACACACACACACACACACACACACACACACACACACCCCAGGCGCCTCTCCAGATGTGCTGAGTCAGAATCCCTACCAGGAACTCAAACTCTGGTCCAAGCCCTGCCTCCCCTCCCCACTGAACTCCTGCACACCTCCCGTGACGGGGATCTCACTGCCTCCCAGGGCATTAGGATGCCCTTCCACCTGCATTGCCTCTGATGTTCACCTGGAGCTGAGACCCCGTCCCTGGGTCTTCCCATCCTCCCCACCGCCCACCGGGGCCCCCACAGCACTCACCCACTGACAGGGAGCCTCGAGCCAGCCTGGGGAGCAGCAGGTCCAGCTGGCGGAAGGTGTGGAAGACGTCCGCCGAGTGGGCACGGTCCTGGGCCTCGCTCTGCTGGGTGCGTGGCAACGCCTCGACTCCGTAGAGTGTCAGGTAGCCGGCTCTGCAGGCAATCAACAGCAGGATGGGGTCCTCCTTGGACACTCATGGCCAAGCCCACCCACGGCAGCTTCATCATACGCCCACTGATCCTACCGGGCAACCAGGGGCTGTTCTGGGCCCTGGGAGTCGGCCGCAAGTAAAACAGACAAAATTCCCTGTCCCAGAGGGAGCCAGACAATAGACAAAGGAATAAACCAAAGTCACATGCCCGCTGGTATCCATCAGACGTAAGGCTGGGTGACAGGATGGGAAGGTGGGGCCGCCATGTTGACTGCGTGGTGGGGG
>CAUYQG010077539.1:0-19228 GCA_963574415.1 Tarsius wallacei | reverse complement strand
TCCAATGTGAAGTAAGTCACTTTCATTTAAGTTGAGAAGAATTCAGTTCCATTTCCTGCATGAGGTAGTGTCTATATATACCATTTGGAGTTCTTCTGTTAAAGGAACCTGTCCCTTTCTCAATTTTATTATGTATTCAATCGTTTGTTGATATCAATATGATGTCAAGAAGCAAATTCATATCATCTTATTCACACCTCTTTATTTTTTTATTTTTTATTTTTTTATTTTTTATTTTTTTTGAGTTGGAGTCTCACTCTGTTGCCCAGACTGGAGTGCAGTGGCCGCTCCCGGCCACCGCAGCCTCGCCCTGCTGGGCTCCGGCGATCCTTCTGCCTCAGCCTTCCAAGTAGCTGGAACTACAGGTGCGCGCTACCACGCCCGGCTAATTTTTTGATTTATTGTAGAGATGAGGTCTCGCTTGCCCAGGCAGGTCTCGAACCCACGGACTCAGGCAATCCACTCACCTCAGCCTCCCAAAGGCGCGGGATTACAGGCTGAGCCACCAAGCCCGGCTCTTCACTTCATTTTTGTTACACCACCTTACACATTTTATTTTTAAAAATATGACATGCATATATCATTATCCAGAATAAGAGTCTGCAAACTAAAGTTGGTTGGCCTCCTGTTTTTGTAAGTAAAGTTTTATTTAAACACAGTCATGCCAGTCATACTGTTTATGACTACTTCCAAGCCACAGTGGTAGAGCTGAGTAGTTAAGAAAGAGACGGCAAGACCCACAAAGCGGTTACTAACTGGCTCTTAGAGAAAAAGTAGAATGACCTCTGATTTACGTGAAAACAATTATACAGCCATGCCTTGTTTTACTGTGCTGTACTTTATTGCACTTCGAAGATTCTGTGTTTTTTTTTTTTTACAAATTAAAGGTTTGCAGCAACCCTATATTCAGAGAGTCTATGAGAGCCATTTTTTTTCCAACAGTACATGCTCATTTCATATCTCTGTGTCACAGTTTGGTAATCTTTGCAATATTTCAGACTTTTTAATTGTTATTATATCTGTTATGATGATCTGTGATCAGTGATCACTGAAGTTACTATTCTTTTTTTTTTTTTTGAGTTTGAGTCTAACTCTGTCCCCCAGACTGGAGTGCAGTGGCCGCTCCCGGCCACCGCAGCCTCGACCTGCTGGGCTCCGACGATCCTTCCGCCTCAGCCTTCCAAGTAGCCAGAACTACAGGCACGCGCTACCACGCCCGGCTAATTTTTTGATTTATTGTGGAGATGAGGTCTCTCCAAGTTGCCCAGGTGGGTCTCGAACCTGCAGGCTCAGGCAATTCACTCACCTTGGCCTCCCAAAGGCGCGGGATTACAGGCTGAGCCACCGAGCTGGGCCTGAAGTTACTATTCTAATTATGTTGGAGTACCATGAACCACACCCATAAAAGACAGCAAATAATCAATAAGTGCTGTGTTTGTTCTGACTGCCCCACCCACTGACAGTCACCCTGTGTCTGTCTCTCTCTTCCAGCCTCCCTCTTTCTTGAGACACAACAATATGGAAATTGGGGTAGTCAATAGCCCTACAATGCCTCAAAGTGTTCAAGTGAAAGGAAGTGTCTCTCGTTTTAAGTCAAAAGCTAAAGATGATTAAGCTTAGTGGCATGTTGAAAGCCAAGAAAGTCTGAAAGTTAGGTCTCCTGTGCCAGCTAGCCAAGCTGTGAATGCAAAGGAAAAGTTCCTGAAGGAAATCAGAAATGTTACTCCAGTGAACACTCAAATGAGAAGGAAGTGAAACAGACTTATTGCTGGTACAGAGAAAGTTTTAATGGGCTGCATACATCAAACCAGTCATAACATTTTCTTAAACCAAAGTCTAATCCAGAGCAAGGATTTGACTCTCTTCAGTTCTGAAGAGAGGTGAGGAAGCTGCAGAAGGGGAGTTGGATGCTAGCAGAGGTTGATTCTTGAGGTTTAAGAAAAAAAAGTCTCCATAACATAAAAAATGCAAGATGAAGCAGCAAGTGCTGACATAGAGGCTGCATCATGTTATCCAGAAGATCTAACTAGGATAATTGATGAAGGTGGCTACACTTAAAAAAACAGATTTTCAATGTAGACACAACAGCCTTCTACTGGAAGAGATGCCTTCTAGGACTAGAGAGGAGAAGTCAATGCCTGGCTTGAAAACTTCAAAAGACAGGCTGACTCTTTTGTTAGGGACGAATGCAGTTGGTGACTTTAAGCTGAATCCAATGCTCAGTTACCATTCCAAAAATCCTAGACCCTTAAGAATTATGTTAAATCTACTCTGCCTGTGCTCTATACATGGAACCACAAAGTTGGGATGATAACAGGCCTTTTTATGGCATAGTTTACTAAATATTTTAAACCCACTGTTGAACTCAGAAAAAAAATTCCTTTCAAATTATTACTGTCCATTGATAATGTACCTAGTCATCCAAGAGCTCTGATGGAGAAGTACAAAAAGATGATTTTTTTCATGTCTCCTAACACAACTACCATTCTTTTTATACATCTCTATCAGAGCTCTTGGGTAACTAGATCAACAAGTAGTTTTTATTTTCAGTTCTTATTATTTAAGAAATACATTTCATAAGGCTATATCTGTCATAGATGATGATTCTTCTAGTGGTTCTGGGCAAAGTAAATTCTTGAAAGGGTTTACTATTCTAGATGCCTTTAAGAACATTTGCGATTCCTGGAAAGGGGTTAAAATATCAACATTAACAAGAATTTGGAAGAAGTTGATTCCAGATCTCATGAGTGACTTTGAGAAATTCAAGGCTTCAGTGGAGGAAATTATTGTAGATGGAGTGGAAATAGTACGATAACTAGAAGTGGAGCCAGAAGATGTCACTGAATGACTGCAATCTCATGATTTGAGTTTAATGGGCGAGGAGTTGCTTCTTATGGAGAGCAAAGAAAGTGGATTCTTGATATGGAATATACTCGTGGTGAAAATGTTGTTGACATTTGTTGAAATGACAACAAAGGATTTAGAAGATTACATCAACTTAGTTGATAAAGTAGCCGTAGGGTTTGAGAAGATTCCAATATTAAAAGAAGTTTTACTGTGGGTAAAATGCTATCAAACATCATTACATACTACATAGATACTTTCTGTAAAAAGAAGAGTCAATTCAAACTTCTTTATTGTCTTATTTTAAGAAATTGCAGCCGGGCTCGGTAGCTCAACCTGTAATCCCATGATTTGGGAGGCTGAGGTGAGTGGATTGCCTGAGCCCGCGAGTTCGAGACCCGCCTGGGTAACTTGGCGAGACCTCATCTCTACAATAAATAAATAATAAAAAAAAAAGAAATTGCCACAACCACCTCACCCATTAGCAACCACCACCCAGATCAGTCAGCAGCCATCAACACTGAGGCAAGATGTGAAGGTTCAGATGCTGAAGGTTCAGATGACAGTTAATATTTTTTTTAGCAATAAAGTATTTTAAAATCAAGGTATATGCATTGTTTTTCTAGACATAATGCTATTGCACACTTAATAGACTACAGTATAGTATAAACATAATTTTTGTATATACTGGGAGACTGAAAAATTTGCTTGACTTGTTTTATTGAAATATTCACTTTATTGTGGTGGCCTGGAATAAAATTTGAAATATCTCTGAGGTGTAACTGTATTAAATAGGTAATTTAAAACCCAAAACATGTAAATGATAAAATAACCACTTGTAGTGGAGTGGCCAGATGGAAGAACAAATGATGTCTTAATGTATTTTCTCTAAGCATACTAGGTCTAACAGTTAAGTTCACGAACTCATTCTAGAAAAAGTGCTACATAACTCATTGCTGAATATCACTATGGTCACCTTCAGACTACTCCCCTTGGGAAGCTATGCACCGACACCAGTGCCTTGTTCACCTATCAAAGCAATTTTGGAACTTTTTTTTGGAATGGCCATCAGAGCTGTTGTCATATTCCACTTGATGTCCTGAATATCAACAAAATTTCTTACTTTCAACATTTCCTTTAACTTCAGGTAAAGAAAAGTCACTGGGGGGGCAGATCAGGTAGGTAGGGAGAGTGTTCCAATAAATTTGTTTACTGGCTAAAACCTCCCTCACAGACAGTGCTATGTGAACTGGTGCATTGTTGTGATGCAAGAGCTCCTTTGGGACCATTTTGCACACACCTTTCTCATGTCAAGATTTTTAGTTAAGATTTCCCTAACTGTTCTCTATTGATATTTATTTGGTCTGCTATGCTTTTCACAGTCAGATGATGATTCTGACACACGATTCAACAAATTTTTGCAATGCTTTATCAGTTCTGCTCATTACCGACTGTCCTGACCTTTCTTCATCAGTGATATTTTTTCTCCCCTCAGAAAAATGTTTAATCCATGTGTACACTGCTGTTTTCTAAAAGATATTGCCCCCATAAATTTGAACTAGCGTGTCCCTGATTTCACTTCCGCTCTTGTCAAACTTAACAAGAAATTTAATATTTGTTTGTTGCTCTAATTCAAGTTCTGACATTCTTGTGATGGCACACAAAAACACGCAACAATAATAATGAATGACACTCAGCAAGGCACCGCCACACATCAATACAAACACAGCTGCAAGTCACTGATATACTTACCAAGTTGTTTGCACAATGCTACTAACATGAACACACTGTGGAAATTTCATGAGCTTGATTGTCAGTCTCCATATTTGGTCATCTCTTCATATCTGTGAGGGATTAGTTCCAGGACCTCTCTCAGGTACCAAAATCTGTAGATGCTCAAGTCCCTGATATGATGCAGCATTTGCATATAACTTATACACATCCTACTTTAAATAATCTCTAGATTACTTATAATACCTAATACAATGTAACTGCCATAAAAATAAGTGTTCTGCATGTTTTAAAAAACAACTGCAAGGGAAAAAATCTGTACATGTTCAGTGCAGATGTAACATTTTCTGATTATTTTCAATCTACAGTTGATTGACTCTACAGATGTGGAACCCATGTATATTTAGGTTTGACTATACACATTACAGTATTGAAGTCACATCATCAATACACTTGTGTTGATCCAGCAATATATCAGATGCATCTTCTTCTCATACAACATTTGATATTATACATATATTACAGGTTAAGTATCCCTTATCCAAATACTTGGGACAAAAAGTGTTTAGGATTTGGGATATTTTGTTATTTGGAATAACTGCATATATGTAATGAAATATCTCTGAGAGGGGACCCAAATCTAAACACGAAACTCATTTATGTTTTACATATACCTTATACATGCAGTCTGAAGGTAATTTTATATAATATTTTTAATAATCCTGTATACGAAACAGTTTGTGTAGATTGAACCATCAGAAAGCAAAGGTGTCTCTCTGTCAACAACTCATGTGGACCACCTGAGGTTGTTTCGCATCACCATCATTTCTGACTCTGAATTACACTTATTCACACAGAAGTACTTAACAGTTTAAAATATGGCAAGCCTTAATGCAGTGAGAAAAATGTGTTCAAAGTAACTCAGCAGCACAGTAGCGTCACCAGAATATCTGTACCAGCTGTTAGGCACCAGCAACAACAAACAATTGTAAGCTAAATAAACTGTGTTGTACACCTGTGTTCTGACTGATCTGTCACATGAGCTCAGGTATAGAATTTTCCTTTTGTGGCATCATGTCGGCACTTAAAAAATTTAGGACTAGCTGGGCTCGGTGGCTCAGCCTGTAATCCCGCGCCTTTGGGAGGCTGAGATGAGTGGATTGCCTGAGCCCGCGGGTTCAAGACCCGCCTGGGCAACTTGGCGTGACCTCTTTTGTACAATAAATAAAAAAAAAAAATCAGCCGGGCGTGGTAGCGCGCGCCTGTAATTCCGGCTTCTCGGGAGGCTGAGGCGGAAGGATCGCCGGAGCCCAGCAGGTTGAGGCTGCGGTGGCCGGGAGCGGCCACTGCACTCCAGTCTGGGTGACAGTGAGACTCCAACTCAAAAAAAAAAAAAAAAAAAGTTTAGGACTTTGGAGTATTTGGGATTTCTGATTTTTGGATGAGGGATGTTCAACCTGTATTTTAACTGGCCATATAATAATCTATATAATACTCCATGTTTATGTATATGTATTCATTTAATATGCATTGATTATTGTGGCACTTTGCTATATGTTTTATATCTAAAATTCTATTTAATCCTTTCAAGTTTATGTGGGAAGTGTTATTCACTCTATTTTTACAGATGGGAACACTGACACCTGAAGTGTTTCTGTGACTTGACCAGCTCACACAGCTGGGTTATCTAACAACCCACTATGTATTTTAGCCATTCATTTATTATTGGGCACTTTAGTTAAATTTATCTTTTTGGTTTTGAGAAGGGGTCGATATTAGAAATGTTGAGTCTGTGAATACAATGTACACAAATCATTGACTGCATTTTTTATTATTGCTGTAGAAGTTATTCTCAAAAGCAGAATGATGAGTCAAAAGGTACTTTGAGGTTTCCTCAAACAAGATCCTCAAATAAGAACTTTCTTCAAATGAGAACCTCTGTTCTTGGGGTTCAAGCATGAAGGCAGATGCAATCCCACCCACTGCAGTTTTCTCTGTCAGTGAAAGGCCAACATTTGCATCTTGGTTTCTACAAATTCTCTGTACTGGTACTTTATCCTCCTCCCCACCCCCAAGTAAAGTCTTTATGTGTCTCTTACAAATGTGAATTAAGTCTATATATTGTAGATATTAACTGTCATCTTTGATGTAGTTTAAGGTGTGCCTTTCAATGCTGTTTATGATGATACACCGATTAAGGTGGTAATCTTCAGATATCTCCATCAGAAGGTATAATTTGTCTCACAATTAGTAATAGGGACAAACTCTTATTCTCCAATAGCCTTTCACTTAGTTGTCTTATCATCCAATGGATACTTCCCTGAATCTACATTAGGAGCTGAAAATGGCGACTTCCCCAATATATAATTATTTCCTCACTTATTAGCTGTCATTCTTCTGTGAAAAAGAGCTTTTCTCTGTCTCTCTTTTTGGGGGAGGAGAATCACTGGGTTCTTACAGATTTTTATTTATTCAGTATGATACAATCATTTATAAACCTTGTTCTGTCTGATGCTCAAATTAACCCGGTTTTGGCCAATGGGTGCTTTTAGTATTGTTTCTTTCTTTTTTTGTAGACACAAGATCTTGTTATGTTGCCCAGGCTGGTCTTGAGTTCCTGGGCTCAAATAATTCTCTCACCTCGGCCTTCCAAAGGGCTAGGATTACAGGTGTGAGCCACCATGCCTGGCCTTGTTGTATTATTTCTAACACACAAAAAATGAATGCTTAATACATTCTCTTAATTTTTTGTCTTCCTCTTTCCTTCCTTCTACTCTCCTTCCCTCCCGCTGTCTCTTCTCTTCTTTCTTTGTCATTGGTTGGGGGTGGGAAGTGCTTATAACATTGGCTAAAATCAGCAATACAAGGGGGGACCCCAAAAATCCAAAATTTATTTATAAAAAATTGCATATTCATTCTTACATGTTTAAACAGTCACCCTCAAAGTACACTTCATTTGATGCAATAAACCTATCTGGATACTTTTTCCACTGTTCAAAGCAATTTTTGCACTTGTCAATTTTTATGCCTTTTAGTGCATCTGCTGTTTTTTGTTTCAACTCTTCCACATCAGCAAAATATTTTCCTTTGAGGATTTTTTCATGGGGGAAACAAAAAAAAGTCACTAGGGGCAAGATCCAGTGAATAAGAAGAGTTGGGTGCACAGGTGTTGTGCTATTTTGATCAATAAAAACCTTACAGTCTTAAAATATGTTTAGCCAGAACATTGTCTGTTATTTTTAAATCTTGTGCTGATTTAATATGTTTAGTTACATACATAAAAGACATATTTATGTAAATAATGTATACATA
Source organism: Tarsius wallacei (assembly GCA_963574415.1). NCBI lineage: Eukaryota > Metazoa > Chordata > Mammalia > Primates > Tarsiidae > Tarsius > Tarsius wallacei. Next base: position 11,341 of record CAUYQG010077539.1, on the reverse strand, counting down.
TACATTTTGATGACTATATATAAATGAATAAATAAGATTGGCTGGTATTTTAATTATATTATTTATCTGAAAATTATAAAATGAATTGAGAAACTTTTTTAATACTCCTGAGAAATGAATATGGTGTCATAATTACCCCCTGGAATTCAGAAAATCTTTAAGTCTCCTTGGACTTTATGCTTTTTTCAGGATCAGTCTGAGAAATTATTTTATTACTCTCATTGTTATTGGTTTACTTAGTTTCTACTTCTACTTGAGACAAATTATCTTTTTCTAGAAATTTATTTTCCTAAATTCAAATATTCAACCCTTATTCTTTTATAAATTTACCTCTTGATCTGTATACATTCTTAGTTCCATTTTTTAAAACTTTATCTTTCTCTCTTTCTCTCTCTGGCCCTTCCTTTTTCCTTCCCTCTTTCTCTACCTCTATTTTTTCATTTCTTTTAAAAAATGAGATTGATTAAGCAGTTGTCTCTTTTTTAACAAAAGACCTAGTGCTGGTGTTTAGAGCTTTCCTATATTATACCAAATATTTTCAAATGTGAATATTTTTAATAATATATTCGCTATGGGTGTCTTTTGCTCTTTTTTGTGGTGTCTTGGATTTTAAAATTTTACTTATTTTCTTTTATCTTGTCATGTTAACAGTTTTAAGCCAGTCATTCTTTCCTGCTGTGCCTAGATTTGGCCTAAGAATTTTTCTCAACTCAGAGCTACGTGCATACATTATCACATGTAGGGTAGAAGATGCTGCTTCGTCCATCTTTGGAAAATAAAATTGGTCACAAGACTCCTCCAATCTGTTCAGATTCAGCCAAATTAAGGTATTTTATAGACCAAGTTTCTCATGCTTGAATTCTAAAAATAAGTGTATTCTTAAATATGAATGGAATGAGTTTTCCATCCACAGATTTTGGGGAAAATCTTCGTTTAAACAATTTATTTTATTTTATTTTATTTTTTGTCAGAGTCTCACTCTATTACCCAGGCTGGAGTGCTGTCACACGATCACAGCTACTGCAGCCTCGACATTCTGGGCTCAGGAGAGTCTTCTGCCTCAGCCTCCCAAGTAGCTGGAACTACAGACATGTGCCACCACCTGGCTAATTTTTTTACTTATTGTAGAGACGAGGTCTCGCCAAGTTGCCCAGCCTGGTCTCCAACCTCTGGGCTCAGGCAACCCTCTCGCCTCCACCTCCCAAAATGCTGGGATTACATGTGTGAGCCACCATGCCCAGCCTTAAGCAAATTTTTAAGTGGCGTATTTTCTCAAAAGTTTTTAAATTTTATTTTAGAGTTGTGGGGTACAAGTAAGGATTTACTGCTGAAGTAAGTGGAATGAAGGTGAAATTTGGGCTTGTAGCTGGCCCTCTTTCCCCCGATAGTGGACCTGGTACCCAGGGTATGGCCACATGTCCCCACTCCCTCTTACCTCCCTCCCTCTCTCAGCAGTGTCCAGTGTCTGTACTCATGTGACCAGTGATCAGGGCCCACTTATGAGTAAGAAAATGCAGTATTCAGGTCTTTGTTTCTGTGATAGTTCACTTAGGATGATAGTCTCCAGCTGCATCCATGTTGCAACAAAGACATGATTTTGTTCTTCTTTATGGCTGCATAATATTCCATTGTGTATATGCACCACGTTTTATTTAACCAGTCCCCTTTCAGTGGGCATCTGGGTTGGTTCCATGTTTCTGCTATTGTGAAATAGTGCTGCAATAAACATACATGTGTAGGTGTCTTTTTGGTAGAGTGATTTAAGTCCCTCTGGGTATATTCCCAGAAGAGGGTTTGCTGGATCATATTAAAGCTCAATTTTTAGTTCCTTGACAAATTACCACACTGGTTTCCACAAAGGATGAACTATCTTAGATTCCCACCAACAAAGTAGAAGTGGTCCCTTTTCTTCACAGTTATACCAGCACCTGCTTTTGTTTTTTTTGTTTTTTTGTTTTTTACTTTTTAATGATAGCCGGCCCTTCCAGTGCTGAAATTTTTATTTGCGTTTCTCTGATAATTAGTGAGGTTGAGCATTTTTTCATGTGTTTGTTGGCTGCTTGAATGTCTTCCTCTGAGAAGCGTCCGTTCATATCCTTTGCCCACTTTTTAATGGCTTTTTTTTTCTTTCAATTTGTTTGAGTTCCTTGTTAGAACCTGAATATTAGGCCTTTGTCAAATGCATCACTTGCAAATATTTTTTCCCATTCTATGTGTTGTCTCTTTGCTCTTTTGATGGTTTCTTTTGCTGTGCAGAAGCTTTTCAGTTTGATAAGGTCCCATTTGTCAATCTTAGCTTTTGCTGCATTTGCTTTTGAGGACTTGGCCATGAATTCATTGCCTAATCCAAAGTCCAGGAGGGTGTTCCCTACATTTTTTTCTAAGATTCTTATACTTGAAGTATTCACATTTAAGTTCCTGGTCCATTTCGAGTTAACTCTTGTATATGGTGATAGGTAGGGGTTTAGTTTCATTCTTCTGCATGAGGTTAGTGAGTTTTCCCAGCACCATTTGCTAAATACGGTGGTACTGAATTTCTATGATAGGTCTTTTAACACCTAACACCTAACAAATCTTTTAACACCTTTGATGATCAACTCAACCCAAAACTAGTTAAGCGCTGGAGTTAAAGCAAAGTGTATGCTTTGGGTTGAATCTGCCTGTTCATATAGGCAGGTGAGACTATTTTCCTTTCAATCTTCTGGGGGATTGCCCTCACTGTCTACTTTTATTGAACATGGAGGCATAGCCAAAGAAGTTTTTCTCCCAGGATTTTATCTTCAGTTTATAGATAGGTATTTATTATACAACATATATGGGACACAATATAAGCTAGCAAAAAAGGCCTTTTGAGAATCAACACTATTCAAGCTACCAATTACCCACCATCTTATCACAGAGAGTGAACGCCGATCTTTTCTTTTTTCCTGCTATTAGATGAGTAGCTGCTGCCAGCTAGCTGTCTAATTTCTCCTCTCCTTTTGGGGTCTCTATTTCTATTGAACGTCCTGCTTTTAGCCCACAGCCTTGGACTCCTGCTGGCTGACAAATGTTCCAATTTTTTCAGTGCCCCTTCCTGTGCCCTATTCATCACTGAGCCTCTAATAGGTGTTGGGTATTCTATTTTAAACCCAGTTCTTAATTATTTGGATGCCAATTAGCCAGGGTCTGGAATGAACTGGACTCTGCTTTTTCTCCTTTTCTTTCCTGCTGCCTGCCTTTTGGCCACAGCACAGCTTGTTAGTTCTGCAGGGGGAATGAGGGGCAGGGTTGAGGTAGAGATAAAAGCCTGGAGACTCAGCTACATCCATTTTGTTGTTTGTTGGAAGCTCCGGTTAAAAGTTTGACAAGGTAGTACATCAGAAGCACATAGTAAAAGTAAACCGCCACTATCATGCACATCTCATTTCCAAGCTCTCCCAGGTTCCCACTATTGGGGTTAAATTGGAAGCTGGCAGAACTGCACTTGGTTTCCTATACTGTGGCAGAAAAAATAAAGTTTCTCTGACGTGGCCAAAGCTTGTTTAATGAGCAGCTTTGCTTGGTACCGAATTCTTTCATTTTACAAAGCACAGGGCACTCAGCCACTGGAAATCAAGCCACCGCATTGTCACAAGTTCATCACAGCTGAGCTGCATTGGTACTAGCTAACAATGGAGTTTATGTTTTTGTTGCATTTCCATTTTTTTTCTGAATATAACAAAAAAGGAAAAAGAAAAATGAGGAACTTGGGAGTAAAGATGCTCTTACATTGGACACGCAAAAATGCCATGCTAAGTTCTTCAATTATAATGAATTAGTGTATTATTATTTTGCATCAGTTGATACAAAAATAAAATATCTCTGGGTCTTTAATTGCATTCTAAAAATAAAACTGGAGCTCATTTTTTATCAGCTTTGCATTTTCTGAGGGTAATTTTCAATTTGAAAGACAATATATCTTTGAAATGGGAAAATCTCTTCTTCATAGGATTTGATGGCAACAAAGACTAAAAGACCGGGACAGCTATTCACACATAGGGAGTGTGAAGAACTTACTATGAACTCCCCAACTGACTTGCTACTAAAGTACCTAACAGTTTGCCTTTTATTGACATCTAAAGATCCGAGAATTGTATTTTCCCTCATGTCTAACACAGTGTGTCGTCAATGTGTCTGACAGTCTCCCCCACAACTGAGGAAAAGACAAAAGAGAAAGAACTTGGGAGACCATATAAAGATAAATTTAATAGAAAGAGGAATTTGATTCCCTTGAGGGAATGTTAAGCATCAGAATGTTTCTCCAGTCGGGCTCGGTGGCTCAGCCTGTAATCCCGCGCCTTGGGAGGCTGAGGTGAGTGGATTGCCTGAGTCCGTGGGTTCGAGACCCGCCTGGGCAACTTGGTGAGACCTCATCTCTACAATATATCAAAAATTAGCTGGGCGTGGTAGCGCGCGCCTGTAGTTCCAGCTACTTAGAAGGCTGAGGCGGAAGGATCGCCGGAGTCCAGCAGGTCGAGGCTGCGGTGGCTGGGAGCGGCCACTGCACTCCAGTCTGGGCGACAGAGTGAGATTCCAACTCAAAAAAAAAAAAAAAGAATGCTTCTCCAAGGCAACAGTGGAGATGGCCTTGAAGATAAAAAATTCATTTGAATAACTCAAGTGTGACTCTGCATGCAAGGCAGGTTGGTTGCAATGACCCTCAAGGAGGTTTGCCAATGAGGTACTGCACAGCAGCCCTGGGTTCATGTCTTTACTCTGCAGTTTGCTAGTGGCGTGACCTTGAGCAACACACATAATGCTCATTGGCTCCAATTTTCTTAACTGTAAAATGATGATTCTAACTCTCAATGGTTCTATGAAGATTAGGTTGGCTTAGGATAAAAAGTACTTGACATGGTATGTAGTTCACAATGTGTTTTCAGAAGGTAATAGTTACTTTTCCTAAGGTGCCTTTCAACTTTCTAAAAATAGCGTAGGACGATAGATTCTAGCTTATACTTCTGAATATTAATTAATAAAGCAGTGAACATCTTCATGATAATATTTATCATAGTAAATCAGGGAATAGATGCAAGAAACAGCTGCTAAATCAATTTTGCCTATTTATTGGCTTTTTGATCGCTCATCACACTAAGCCTCTTTTCATTGTGATAATTTTTATCTATTTTTAATTGATGCCCTATCTATTTTCAGAAATATTTGAGATCACTTAAAATAAAAGAAAATTCTGATAGGAATTTTTGTTAAAAAATTAAACGAAAAAGAGAGCTTAAAGCACATTAGCAAAATTAAAAAAAAAAAAAGAGAGAGACTATCATGCCAGGAATTAGAGATAATCATTTAGCTACTGCAGCTGAAGCTTAAGTTTTACACTAAGAGTCCGGGCAGCCAAGGCAAAAGGGCTATTTTCATTATTAAGCTATTTGAGAGCCTTAATGGATTATCTCTGCTTGTGTCATTTCAGTGTAGAATCTTCCAATGGGTTACTGGGGCTTTAATTTATCCAATACCCTCTACCATCCATTTTTGTCCATTCAGGTTCTTCCTTTTAATGTATAATTAACCTACAACTTGAGCCCCTGTTTACATTTTGAATTATCTTGAGAAAGGATGGGAATTACATGTAAGCAAAAAACACAAACTACCAAACTCATGCTCATAAAAGACTAAACTATGTGAAAAATGGGTTGGTAAGACATAGGGATAACATGACCAAATAATTCCTGCCTAAGTTCACATACATAGATATAAAGAGAATTCCCTACCTTTGGTCTCTTAAGCATTTAGCATGCACCTGTATGCCTCATTAGCATGCATCTCTGAAGATAAAATATGTTCTCATCTACTCTTAGAATGGACTAAAATGTGATTCTCTGTGATAATAGGGGAGTTGGCTGATGCAGCCCTTAAGGGTATGATATCGGCACAAAAGCAGGTACACTTTGAGGAGTTATTCAGCCTGGTATCAGCTAATTCTCTTTGCAGCAACACTGCTTGTTATCAGACATCAAGGATTTTGGGAAGAACGTTTTGCTCTGAATACAATTCTTTGGGTTCTTGGGAATTTCCACGTAGCTCACCAAATTGCACCCACTGTCTACTCCATGCTGTGCACTGTGGGAAGTCATCTGTGTTGTTTACACTGGTGCTCAGATCAGCCCGGAAAAAATGAAGAGATGCTCTTGAATTGGGGGCTCCTATGACCCAATCTGAGTCTAGAGTCTGGAGTGGTCCTTTGCTTGCACTGTGGTCATAAGCTGCTGTTTTTATGCCATCTCTTTCTCATGGTTTCCATTTCAGAGATTATTCTTTTCAACATGCGACCTTATTATTTTCAAATAGAATTTCATCATGTTCGACTTCCCAATTCATTTTATCTCTTCCTCATCATCTGTTGTATACTCAACTTACTAAAGTACAGTAGTACAAAATGTAAGTTATTTATGTGATTTTAATTGGATACATACAAAAGAGAAGCCACAGTGACCTGATGTCTCTGAAAAAAATTTTATCTCGTAAAAATGAGCATAATGCTATATGTTTCCTAGACATTTTATAATTAATCAAACTTAAGATTAATGACATTATACTGGGTAATTTCCATGGGTACCTCACAATATACACAATGATAGTGAATAAATGTTACATGAAAATGACTTCTTGTTTAAAAGGTATTGTGTACTAGACAGCATTATTTTAGGTTAGCCAATAATATGTAAATGGTTTTGCTATCTAAAACATGAAAATATTGTTACCGCTGAATTATTTTGCATCATCTTGCATATAAGCATCCTATTTTAACTTTCAAAAAAGTAGACTATGTATGCTCTACTGTTTTTCCTCAAACCTAAGAATTAATAACCACTGAGCAATATCTACTGTAATTTAAACTACTTTGTGCTTTGAGATCTCTAGTCGCGTAGCTTTGTTAACATCTCTCATTCCAACATAGTCCGAACATTACCTTAAGTTATTTTGAAGGAACTTCTGCCTAAAAACAATGACTCATTACCTATCTAGTCCATGTCTGGACCCTGCAGCCAAAACATCCGATGCATCTCTCTCCTTAGAAGAGCCATTTTCATCTCAGTGCTCTGCGCCTACATCTTGCCATGGGCATCGGTAACTCAGGGGTGCATGGTGCGCGTGGTGCCCGATTCAGCTGTGCAGGGAAAGAGGTTCATCAGCGCCCAGCCCTGTCCCGAGAACTCAGAGACTCCTAGATTCTTTCAAAAATCTCTTCTGAAGACAAACAGCCCAGTCTTAAAGCAGGCAGAATATTTGAACAGACATCTCACGGTATAATGGGCAAGGAGCATATGAAAAGGGGTTTTCCATCACAAACCATCAGAGAAACGCGCATTAAGCAACAAAGAGATGCTCCTCACAGAGGCTAACTTACGTCATACAGGCTGATGACACTGCGTGTCCACGGAGATTCAGAGCAACTGCAGCTCTCCTGTGCTGCCGGTGGGTGTGCAAAAGGGCACAGACACATCAGAAAATATCACAAAGTTAAGCATGCATTTTTCAGCTGAGCCAGAAATTTCTACTCCTAAGTATTCACTAAAGAGGAATGAAAACACATATTCACACAAAAATGTGCATGTAAGTGTTCTTTGAAGCATTGCTCACAACAGCCAAAACCTCAAGCAACTTGAGTCTTCCTCAGCGGGCGAATAGATAGACAGATTGTGCTATATCCGTGCCATGGAACACCACTTAGTAAGAAAAGAGGATGAAATAGTAATGCATACAACAATATGGATGAATTGCGAAAATATGCTTAGTATAAAGAGCCAACATAAAAGAGAATGTACTTTGTGGCTTCATCTATATGAGAGTCTAGAAAAGGTGAAACGACAGTGATGGATGCAGTTCTGTGGCTGCCTCAGTCTGGAGGCCTGACGAGAAGATTCTGTAACAGCGTGAGAAGTCTTTTTAGGATGACGGAAATATTCTGTATCTGGATTTTGGTGACTGTTGCGTGACTGAATACCATTACCCAAATTCATAAAACTGTACACAGCATTGATGAATTTTTTGTATGCAAATAACACTTTAATTTTTAAAAACTTACTCTGAACTACTGTGTTGACTCATTCTATTTAGTATAACGTGATAAACTTGACTCCAAATTACTGACCCTCATTACTAAGAAAAATCAATTCTGATAATCTTAGAAAATTGTTCCTGTGAAACACGACATTTCTTTGCCTTCCATTTATGTTTTCAGAATGCAGTGGCTGCAGGGGTCCATTTCTGTTGTCTTCCCTCTCTTCGTTTGCTCTATGCCGTAAGCAATAAGCACATTGTCACTAACGTAGCAAGCTGCTCTGCAAAAATGAGCAACCCTTCACTTAGGAAAATGTAGTCAGAATTCTCTGTAAGACCCTCGTTTGAAAATGCTTGTACAGGTGACAGCAATTAGAATCAAATATATGCAAGCTGGGCTTGGTGGCTCACGCATGTAATCCCAGCACTTTGGGAGGTGAAGGCGAGAGGATTGCCTGAACCCAGGAGTTTGAGACCAGCCTAGGCAACTTGCCGAGACCTTGTCTATACAATAAATCAGAAAATTAGCCGGGCGTGGTGGTGCACATCTGTGGCTCCGGCTACTTGGAAGGCTGAGGCAGTAGGATCACCTGAGCCCAGGGGCTGTGGTGGCCGTGATTGTGCCACTGCACTTCAGCCTGGGCAACAAAGTGAGACTCCCACTCAAAAAAAAAAAGAGAGTCTAATACATGCAAACAAGGTGTTTGGTATAGAAAGATGTAAATCACTAAACTGCCACTCATTGGTTGTGGGTCTGAGAATGGCCATCTCATTTTGGTGATCAAGAATGAGACCTACACAATGTCTCAGCGGAATGAAGGTCATTTGTTCAAGTAACTGGGTTTGTAGATGTACAATGAAAATTTTTGCAAATCTACAGCTACTTGAAATTAGAATGGGCTGCACTGTGAAAACCTCCCTTCACTAGTGATACCGAAGCAAAATGTTGGATACACACTAGTGCAAATGTCCCAGATGTTACCTCCGTGTCGGCTAAGAGGTCCCACTGCTTGAACACCAAGGTCTGGCTCAAAGCAGAAATCCTATTCTTTGAATAAATCACTAATGACCTTATCATCTGCAATTTCAGCCAAGTAATGGGTGAAAATCTAGATTGTTCAGGGAATGAGCTAGTGGTCACAGACTGCTTGTTTGAGCAAGTTTGAAAAGTTGGCCACAAAATACAGAAAAAAAAAAAGTAATATAGTGGCAAGTATCACAGGAATTCAACAGGGCCTAATGAAACTCCTCTCTACATTTTTTTTTCCCCAAGAACATGAGAGCTGGATGTAGTGGCTCAAGCCTGTAATTCCAGCACTTTGGGAGGTAGAGGCGAGAGGATTACCTGACCTCAGGGGCTCGAGACCAGCCTGGGCAACATGGCGAGACCTCGTCTCTACAACAAATTAAAAAAAAAAAAAATCAGCCGGGCATGGTGGCACAAGCCTGTGGTTCCAGCTACCTTGAAGGCTATGGCAGAAGGATCACCAGAGCCCAGCAGGTCGAGGCTGCGGTGGCCAGGAGCGTGGCACTGCACTCCAGCCTGGGCAACAAAGTGAGACTCCTACTCAAAACAAAAACCAACCAAACAAAAAAAGAACATAAGGACTGAAGACAAAAGCAAGTTGAAAAGGGAAAACTGAGGTGATAGGAAACGAGAGGACATGGTGTGGATGCTCAGATATGAAGGAAAGTCACTGGAGGGTTTCTCCCTTTTCAGTAGAGGAGGAGGACAAGTCTTCTGGGAAGGAGGGGAGTAAGATGAGACTGAGGGTTTAAGGAATCATACAGCACAATGGGTGAACTGAAGAGTCCACAATGGGTGTCTGGCAGAGTCAAGCACCAACATAACAATTAAACATCTTAGGGGGGTCAATCACGTGGGCTGCGTCTCCCCTGGTAGCTCAGAAACAGAGAACGCGACAGCGAGTATCCTAGGGTGAGGAGCAGGGTTTACTCCAGTCTCAGCTCAAGATCAAAAGAGAATCCTCATGCTGGAAAAGAGTGACATAAAGCAATAAACGCTGAAAACCCAGGGATGCCAGAAAGGCTTAATGGTGTGGGGTGAAGTGAGGGTGCTAAGAGGTGATGGGGAAGGAGAACAAGAGCCAACCATCTCAACAATAACCAACACTGGATGGCATTTTACAAGGGTTTTTACAGACATGATATTATCTTATCGCTGCAACGACTCTGAGGCATCGTTATTTCTTAATTTTTGGATTAGGAAACTGAGGCTTAGCTACAAGGACAGACTCCCTCTGGGTTACAGGGCTCATGCGATAAGGCTGGGATGTGAACCAGATGTTCTACACCAAACAACCTAGTTATCCTCCTCTTAATGAACGTTACTGTGTTTGAAGCCCACTTTAAGGGACAGAGTGGGAGAGAGACATAGCAAGCTTCTCATGACAGAGAGGGTCCTGGTGGCCAAGGTGTCTTCCACATCCAGCAATATTACCCTGCAAGGAGAAGGTAGCCACTAAGCATAATTCAGATGAATTAACAGAGAGGTGGCACGAGCTCTAGAAGTCAGTCATTCTGTGAAACAGTTTGAAAATTGCTACAATACCACCAAGTTAACCAGCTTAAGTTGCTGTTCCTTTATAATACATAAACTGCCACACCCAGGATTTTTATCTCCACATCTGTCAATATTTTTGTTGTACTTGTAACTGCACTATTTTAATGTAACTTAAAATTTCTTTCCTCTACTTTTGTTTTTAAAACAGTCTTCAGAGTTGTAACTTATAGCAGAATAACAGATTAGAAAGGATTACTATAATGTTACACACACACACACACATATATACATCTTTTGCATTTAGCAGGAAGTAGATGCTAATGCATTAATTAAATGATATAAATTGTCAAGTCTCCTTGATTTGGGGGTGTATCTCTTATTTTATCCATCTTAGATGGTAGCCAATGTGACTTGAATTAAGTTGCAATTATAGTCACTGCATTCAGTTAAAACATATTTGAAGTCCTTATAAGAAGGACTTTATTTCTACGAATGCCCTCAAGATTTTTATTCACTGAAAAGTTGCAAGAATGTTGACCGCACTTGCATTCATTCTATATGTCCAGTGATCTTCAAACTAGATATGTGTACCCCTGAAAATGTTACAAAAGTTTGCAAGCATGGTCCGTGTGAAGGCAATCAATTTCTGGAACATCAGCTTCTGTAGGTAGGCTTTCCTGAACAGACCTGCCTGAGAACTTGTGGCTGAGTAGCACACAACTCTCCTGTCTCACCTCCCTTTCACAGTTCTCCTCTCCCACTTTCCAAGAAAAAGGCCCA
>CAUYQG010077538.1:0-37812 GCA_963574415.1 Tarsius wallacei | reverse complement strand
AGGTGTCTTTTTTATAAAGTGATTTGAGTTCTTCAGGGTATATTCCCAGTAGGGGGATCGCGGGGTCATATGGGAGGTTGGTGTTTAGAGCTTTTAGGAATCGCCACACCGCTTTCCACAGAGGTTGCACTAGTTTACATTCCCACCAACACTAGCCTCTGGGACCTTTTCTCCATGAAGTTCATATATATATATGACTCATGGACTTTTTATCCTTCTTGACAATCTAAATAATCTTGTAAATTTTGCCACCCAATGATTAGTGTCATAAATGGAATTTGCCATTCTGAAATGCATCTATTGAAAACCTTACCCTCAATTTATTTATACTTGGGGAGTGGGCTTCAAAAGTGGTTTTAAATGTAAATATGGTTGTAAGTTGGAACCCTAATCCAATAGGTCTATTGTACTTATGAGAAGATGAAGAGACACTGGAAACCGCTGTCTGTTCTGCAGGTGCATATGGAGTCCATGTGAGAACATCATAAGATCATGACTCTTTAAAATCCAGGGAAAGAAACTAACATTGATTTTAGATTTCTGGACTTCAAAAATTTGAGACAATAAATAAATATATGTCCGTAAAGATACCCAGTCTTTGGTATTTTGTGAGGAAAGCTTCAGTAGATCAACGTAATAAAATTATATTTACTGAATCTACATGATGGAGAAGTGGCTCCCAGAAGCTGGACATATCTCTCAAGCTTCCCCATAAAACAGATGTAAAATATAGCTCAAAGATCAAAACCTGTCAAAGCCCTCTGCAGATGTTTTCTGGTTGGCAGTCTCTCTACTCAGTCTGGAGACTTGTCTGCCAGTTTCCACATGGACAAGACTCATGGATAATGAAGACCTTCTGCTGTCATCCAAATATCCCACAGAAACCCACAGTCATAACTTTTGTCCCCCACTATCTAAACTCCCTATAAATCTAACCTTAAACCAACAAAACTTATGTTTTGGGTCCTGCTCATTTTCCAAGTGACAAGTGCTGAGAAGAGACTCAATAACGTTTTGTCATCAATGCACCCAACCCCACATCATTTCCCAGATTTTTATTATGCATTCACTCTACTGTGGAAATATTATTTCCATGTATAATATAAGGTGACACAGACATTACTGAAGGATGGACCTCTTATCTGTGGGTCAAAAATCTGCTAATTCCAGACCTTCTCTCTTATCTTACCCACCTTTATCAGTGTACATCCAGATGGTCACATCACCTGCAGAACACAGGGTCGAGCAAGTTTATGATTGGCGTGATCAGGCAGAGGTCAGAAAATGAGATGGACATGTTGGTCACTCCCATCATCACCAATGCCTCCTGTGGATTTTTAAATGAAACAATATTAGCAAACAAAGGTGCATAAAACATGACTTGTCTTGGAGGTATTTCAACTCCTAGAGCTGTACTGGGGGAGTGACAGGATGCATTTTGGAGTGCAAAGTTCTATAGCATGTCAGAAAGTGGAAGGAGAAATAACTATGCACATAAAAACCGATGAGAGTGAAAGTCGGGAGCATTCCATTAAGATGCTCCAGCTTGGATAGGTGATCGATGATTCATGCATGTGAAAATAGGAATGAGAGTGGTAATCCTATTCTTTGAAAGATATTTATGCTCTCTCTCTTTCTCTCTCTGATTCTCTATCTCATCTTTCTATATAACATCTGCAATGTATATTTCGGTTTACTTTGTGGAGTCCCATAGGTTTATTTACATTCATTCTTCATTCTATATGGCTATTTTTTTTACTCCTCTTATTGTTTCATGTCTAATGGTCTCTCATTTAGTTTCCTTTCCCTTTATGTATTTTGCTGTTAAAAATTTCTATTAATTTTCACTTCAGGCATTGTAATTTTCTGCACAAAGAATTTTGTCTAAAAATACTTTTCTTTATTTTAGCATAATTTTTGTAAATTTTTCCCTTTAAAAATGTCATATTATTCTTGTATTCCTCTCTTAGCTCATTATACATATTATAACATTTATTTTAATTTTCGTCAGGTCATAAATATATGACATTTTCACTGATGTCAGTTTCAAATTAGCATAATTTTAAATAAAGCTCAGGGGGAAGTGGACATATCTTGATTCACACATTGAGAAGGGATGAAGCCTGCACTGCTTTCCAACACTACGTACTCCATAAACTCAGGCACAATCCCATACCCCACTGTTACAGAATATGAAGAGGGCAGTATTCCTGGGGATTATTTTAGAGCACCTGCTTCCTGAGACGGGGAGCTTCCTCTATGCAGACGGGGAGCTTCCTCTATGCATTGTGTCCTTATTCCTTCTTTAAACTATTAAATATGCAGTTCTCTTGCTAAGATTAAACATGTTATCTCCCTAACATGATATACACATGATTACCCACAGATTGGCACTTCCAAAAATATAGGTGAAGCCTGTTTTCCTGGACCAAAACCTGCTGGTAAAACAAATCAGTGGTTTGCATACTCATGGTAATTGCTATGAATGTCTAGAGGACAGGTATGACTTAGCATAAGGTGAGAGTTCCTGGGGTCTCTACATCTTATATTCTTTTGAACTTTCCCTTCACAAAACTCCAAGTTCTCAAGCTTTCAATACAAATAGACTCCCTGTGACTCTGAGTTGGAATAGATTAATCACTAGTAAATATATCAGTCATCATCTCCAACAGAAGCTACAGGGGAAGGATTTCTCCACATCTTATACTAAGTGGATAAAGAAAATTTTACCTGATTTTAGAACCCAACACCAGGCTTCCATTATCAAGCAAATGCATACAACTACCTAATAGCCATAAAATTCCGTGAGACTGTCTGAGATACTGCATTCAGGGAGAGAGCACAGGAAAAGGCAAAAATCATTTTACCAGTGGAGACTTTTCTAAAGGTCACAGCCCAGATGAAGAAGAACACTAAATCACTGTGATTCAATTGTGAGACTATACAATGTTTCCATGCCTCACACATTAAGACCTTGCCGGTATACTTAATCTGGATGAAAGATAAATGTGTGACAATTCACAGACTGTGTGAGGAGGATAACTTAAAAAACAAGAAGGCAATGTGTGAGAAAATGCCAGACACTACTACAGTTTGACGCCTCAGACACCAACAAGCTCTGGATCAAGTTTATAATGTAAATGCAATGTGAGTGTATTTCCCAAGTTTCTTCTTTTCTTTTCTTTTTTTAGTTAAATTCTCACTCTGTTGTCCAGGCTGGAATGCAGTGGCACACTCCTGGCCACCTCAGTCTTGACTTGCTGGGCTCAGGTGATCTTTCCACCTCAGCCTTCGAAGTAGCTGAAACTGCAAGCATGCACCACCATGCCAAGCTAATTTTTTTTGATTTATTGTAAAGATGAGGAGTCACCAAGTGGCCCAGGCTGGTCTTGAACCAGCCCATGTCTCCACTTGTACCTTATGTGTACAGAACTTCTTCACACAATGGCCTCAGATGATTGAGATTGCCTTCAAGCAAATCAAACAAGGATCCCAGTGAGAAGCATGTCCTGAGGAAGCTTTTTCTTCAGTGAAAAAGTTCTGTACACACAGGGTTCAGAGTGGAGACTTGGACTGGTTCAATACCAGCCTGGGTACCTTGAAAAATAAAGACAAGCAAACAGGCCTAGAATAGTTGTGGATGGTGCTTCCCATGAACCCAATGCTTGGGATACGGGCAAGTTTTGGGCACATAGCTATAAAAATCAGTCATGCTGTGTCTGTGTGTATGTGTCTCTCGGTGTGAGTGTTTGTGTTTGTGTGTGAGTGTGTGTGTGTGTGTGTGTGTGTAATTTGTATTTGTGGAATGGACTTTGTCCACAGGCATTTGCACCTGCAGGTATTGTCAGAAGCAATTTTCAATGGAACAATCCTTAGAAGATAAAAGGTTCCACTGAAGCCCTCAAAAGTTTCAGGAGTTAGCTCACTTCCACTGATTCAGAGCATCTGGAGGTCCAGGAAAAGACTCCCTGGTGGTTTGAATGAATTCATTTCTTGACACTCTGCACAGTTAAATAGGTTTAGTAAGATCACTTCCCATGTCATAAGATGGTGTGAAAAGCATAGATTGTCACTGAAAGAGCATTCTGAAGGAGCGCTCAGCTTCTCCTTCTCCATACTTGCCCTGAGACACTTAGAGGACCATGCTGTGCGAACTAAGAGGGAACCTCCTTGCAGGACAGCAAATAATCTGTAAGGGGTGCTGAAGACACATATAGTACAGCATCCAGCCCAGGAGCAGGTGCACAGGAAAATGGGGTCGTGTTTCCTCTTAGGACTTGGCTTTTTTTATTACAAATATCTAATTTAAGAGTTCAATGAGTTGCTGATGTGACTTTAAATATTTTGTTCTAGTGGAAACATTTATGTCACTCAATAAAGCAATAAAAACCCTATTCAGAGGCAGGTTTCTAGGAATGTGGATATATAAATAATAAGTATGTAAAGAAAAAAAATAGATTTATCAATTCAATTGGAGAGAATTGTGTGAGTCAATCTATTGCCAGTAACAAGACATCTAGATTCTAGGCTACATAATTATGCCTGGATTGGGTGAATGACAGGCACTGGTGGATCAGACTGTGGCAGGTGCATAGACCTAGGAGATCATAATTCCATATGTCAAGATAAAAATCTATTTAAATGAACTGTAAGCATATAAATACCGTGTAAATATATTATTTTCACTTGATAATAAAACCCAAACTTATTTCAAACATAAATTACTTGGCAAGATTTTTGGAGTGCTCAGTTAATCAAGTCAGATAGAATTCATATTGTTAATGAAAACAGGAACTGTACTCTGATCATACATCATGTTTCTAGTCTTTAAACTAAGAGTCATTCAATAGAGGAGCAGAACACACTGATATTTGCTGAAGAAACAGTCTCAGTAATGTCCAGCAAATCTCTGAGTGGGCCATGGAGCTTCTGGGACGCTCACTTGGGACACACACACGGGACAGTCAATGGTCACTCCATCGGATTGACCAGCGGGCTGTGCTGGTGTTTGATGGGACCAGAATTGCTTAACAGCACCTTCTCAAGTCACAGACACGGTGGCCTCAGATGATTCAGATAGCCTTCAAGCTAATCAAACAAGGTTCCCAGTGAGAAGCATGTTCTGAGGAAGCTTTTTCTTCAGTGAAGAAGTCCTGTACTCTCAGGGTTCAGAGTTATAGAAGGGGGCATATATCCACAAACAAGATTGAAAGCTAGATGTCAGCATAAGACTTTTATGTGGTCCATGTGCCATCTAGCTATTATTTCTCATGATGGATTAGGTCTTGGGCTAGGAATTTCCTGCCTCATGAATGGTAAAATGACCTGAGGTTTTCAGAGTTAGATATAGATACGTCTGTCATCTGAGAACAACAACACACAACACATCTCTCCTGTAGATAACTTGTGAGAGCACAGTTCCTCACCATGGACTGGACCCAGAGAATCATCTTCTTGGTGGCAGCAGATGCATATAAGGGGTTCCCAAATCCTAGAGCAGAGAAGTGGTCTGGGGCAAGTCAAGAAGGTTTTCATTCAGTCCCATCTCTCAACATGTGTTCACACCCAGGTTCAGCTGGTGCAGTCAGGTTCTATGTTGAGGAAGCCTGGGTCCTCAGTTAAGGTATCCTGCTAGGTTTCTGGATACACCTTAACCAGATACTGAATGCAGTGGGTGAGACAGGCCACTGGACAAGGGCTTGAGTGGATGGGATGTGTTGATCCTGAATATGGTTCCACAATCTATGCACAGAAGTTCCAGAGCAGAGTCACCATGACTGATGACACATCTATGAATACAGCCTACATGGAGCAGAAAAGTCTGAGACCTGAGGACATAGCTTTGCATTACTGTACAAGAGACACAGTGTGAAAACCCACATCCTGAGAATGCCAGAAACCCCGAAGGAAGAGGTGGTTTTGTTGAGCTTGAGACAGAGACAGGGATTATGAGATTGAAGGCTTCTTTAGGATATAGGGCTAATCTATGAAGTATGGGCACAATAGAAATCTGTATAAACTGCAATTATATTGTAATTATCAGGTATATTTTACATACAGCATTTACTCTGCAGCATTATTTTAGATTTATTTAATTAATCCAATTGAAATTGATATGAGAATTCCCTTGATGATGTCTTTGTGAATACAAGTTTTTGAATCAATTTTGTAAATATTTGGAAACAAAGCTGCTAGATAACAGTTTAAGTAAACTAAAATAGGCCAAAAAAAACTTCTATCTATGAACTTTTCATTCCCAGCCACAATACTTAACACCTCTTCTTTTTCCAAGTCCTCATTCTTTTTTTGAATTAATTAATTTATTTATTATAAAGATGTGGGGTACAATTCAAGGTTAGGTACGCAAACATGGATCTTGCAGGTACACTTGTTGATGAAGTATGCTCTCCCTCCACCAGCAGTTTCCCCCAACTGCCAGTCCCACCCCCACCCCATCCGCTGACAGTTTTCCACTACTCCCAATTGCTTTCTTATAGCATTATAATTGTTCAAGGTCACCTTATGAGTGAGAACTTATGGTACTAAGTTCTTTGTTTCTGTGATAAAGCACTGAGTATGATTGACTCCAAATCCATCCAATTTGCTACAAAGTTCATATATTTGTCCTTTTCATGGCTGCATAATATTCCATTGTGTATATGTACCACATTTTTTTATCCAGTCCAGCTTCAACAGGCAACATGGTTGGTTCCATGTTTTTGCTATTGTGAATAGAGCTGCAACAAACGTACATGTGTAGGTATCTTTCTTGTGGAATGATTTGAGTTCCTCCGGGTATATTTCCAATAGGGGGATTGCTGGGTCATATGGAAGGTCCATTTCTAGTTCCCTCAGAAGTTGCCACACTGTCTTCCAAAGAGGTGTATTAGTCTGAATTCCCACCAGCACTGTTGAAGTGTTTTTTTTTTCCCTCCACATCCACACCAGTTGTTTGTTTTATTAATGATGATCATTCTTACAGAGGTTAGGTGGTATCTCAATGTGGTTTTGATTTGCATTTCTCCAATGATGAGTGAGGCTGAACACTTTTTCATGTGTCTGCTGGCCACCTGTATATCTTCTTTTGAGAATTGTCTATGCCTGTATTTTGCCCACTTTTTAAAGGGTTGGGTTTTTTTGTTTTGTTTTTTTTGTTTGTTTGTTCCAAAGATCCTGGAAATCAGGCCTTTGTCAGATATACAGTTGGCAAATATATTTTTCCATTCTGTGGGCTGTCTCCCTGCTCTTTTTACGGTTTCTTTGACTTTGCAGAAGCTTGTCAGTTTAATGAGGTGCCATTTTATCTTATCTCTTATAGCCTGGTCACTTTGGGTTTTGATCAGGAATCGGTTGCCAGTTCCAACTTCCATAAGAGTGCTACCTGCATTTTCTAAGGTTCTTACAGTTTAAATTTTTACATTTAGGTCTTTGATCCATTTAGAGTCAATTTCTGTGTATGGTTTAAGGTAGGGGTCCTGTTTCAGTCTTCTGCATGTGGCCAGCCAGTTTTCCCAGCACCATTTACTGAATAGGTTCTCCTATCCCCAGTGGTTGTTATTGGAGGTTTTGTCAAAGATGAGTTGGTTGAGGAATTGAGGCTTTGCTTCTGGAATCTCCATTCTGCTCTATTGGTCTATGTTCCTGTTCTTGTACCAATACCAGGCTGTTTTGTTTGCTGTAGCCTTTTAGTAAAGTTTGAAGTCTGGAAGTGTGATAGCTCCTGCTTTGTTTCTTTTGCTAAGGATTGTCTTGGCAATTTGTGGCCGTTTATGTTTCCATATAAATATCTATATTGTCATTTCCAGGTCTGAGAAGAATGATGTTGATACCTTAATGGGTATTGTATTGAATCTGTAGCCTTTGGTAGGATGGACATCTTAACAATGTTGATTCTTCCTATCCATGAGCATGGGATCTTTTTCCATTTGTTTGTGTCTTCTTGGATTTCTTTGAGCAGTGTTTTGGAGTTCTCATTGTAAAGGTCTTTCACTTCTCTGGTTAGGAAGATGCCGAGGTATTTCATTTTTTAGTGTCTATTGTGAATGAGACTTTGATTTTTATTTAGTTCTCTGCCTGCTTGTTGTTGGTGTAGAGAAATTCAAGTGTCTTTTGCACATTTACTTTGTACCCTAAGACCTTCCCAAATTCCTTTATCAGTGCAAGCAGGGTTTTGACAGATTGTTTTGGATTTTCAAGGTATAAGATCATATCATCCGCAAAGAGGGATAATTTGACTTCCTCTTTTCCTATTTGGATATCCCTGATTTCCTTCTCTTGTCCAAATGCCTGAGCTAGGACTTCCAACACAATATTGAACAAAAGTAGTGAAAGTGGACAAACTTGTCTTGTTCCAGTTTTCAGGGGAAATGATTCTAGTTTTTGACCATGTAGCAATACGCTAGCTGTGGGTTGGTCGTAGCTGGCACTTACTATTTTGAGGTATGTTTCTTCTATCCCTAGATGTTTGAAGGTTTTTATCAAGAAGGATGCTGGATTTTATCAAAGGTTTTTTCTGCATCTGATGATATATTCATGTGGTTCTTGCTTTTACATCTGTTGATGTATATAATTACATTTATGGTTTTGGGAATGTTGAACCAGCTCTGGATCTTGGGGATGAAGCCTACTTGAGATGTGTTTTTGGAATGGATTTGCTAGATTCTTATTAAGGATTTTTGCATCTATATTCATAAGGGATATTGGCCTGTAGTTCTCTTTCTTTGTTGGATCTTTACCCGGTTTGGGTATCAATGTAATTTTAGCTTTGTAAAATGACTTGAGGAGAACTCCATCTTTCTCAATTGCCTGGAACACTTTCAATACGATTGTTATCAGCTCCTCCTTGTATGTTTTGAGGAATTCTGCTGGAAAGGCATCCAGTCCACAGGTTTTTTGTAGGTAGTTTTCATATAACAGAGTCAATTTCCTGGCATGTTATGGGCCTATTCAGTGTCTCAATTTTTTCTTGTTTTAACCTGGGGAGGGTGTGTGAGGTCAGAAAGTTCTCCATTTTATCTAGGTTTTCAAGTTTGTTTCCATGTAGGTGTACATAGTAATCTCTGATATTCTTTTGTATTTCTTCGGGGTCAGTTGTGATTTGATCTTTTGTATTTCTGATTGTGTTTATTTGGGCTTTTTCTCTCTTTTTCTTGGTCATCATGGCTAGGATTTGTTAATTCTTTCAAAGAACCGATTTTTTGTTTTGTTGATGTTTTCTATGAAATTTTTGTCCTCTATGTCCCATAATGAGCTCTTGTTTTTGTGATTTGGATTATTCTGCTAAAGTTGGGGTTTTGGTGGTCTTCTCTTTCTAGCTCCTTTAGGTGATTTGTTAGGCTCTCCACTTGTGATCTTTCCATTTTCTTGATGTGTGCTTATAGAGATATGAATCCCCCTCTTAAAACTGATTTCATGGCATCCCAGAAACATGGCAAGATGTTTCTTCATTTTCATTAGTTTCAAGGAATCTTTCAATTTCTTCTTTGATTTCAGTGTTGACCCAGTCGTTGTTCAGCATCATGCTGTTTAGTGTCCATGTCTTTGTGGACTTTGGGGAAATGTTGTTGATTTTAAGGTTGATTTTTATTCCACTCTGGTCTGAGAATGTGCATGGCAGGATTTCAACATTGTGGAATTTGTTTATGCTTGATTTATGGCCAAGAATGTCATCAATTTTGCAGTATGTTCCATGTGGTGATGAGTAGAATTATACTCTGTTGGGTGGAATAATCTGAAGGTATCCATTTGGTCAATTGTCAAGATTAGGCTCTGGATCTCCTTGTTGATTTTTTGTCTTGATGATCTATTTAGAGCTCTCAGTGGGGTATTTAAGTCCCCTGCTATAAGAGAGTTAGAGTCAATATCTTTTTTCAGTTTATTAAGTAGTTGTTTTATAAGTGTTAGTGCTCCTGTGTTGGGTGCATATATCTTTTTTTTTTTTTGAGTTGGAGTCTCACTCTGTCACCCAGATTGGAGTGCAGTGGCCGCTCCCAGCCACCGCAGCCTCGACCTGCTGGCTCCGGCGATCCTTCCGCCTCTGCCTTCCAAGTAGCTGGAACTACAGGCGTGCGCTACCACGCCCAGCTGATTTTTTGATTTATTGTAGAGATGAGGTCTCACTTGCCCAGGCAGGTCTCGAACCCGCGGGCTCAGGCAATCCACTCACCTCAGCCTCCCAAAGGCGCGGGATTACAGGCTGAGCCACCGAGCCCGGCTGGGTGCATATATCTTTAGGATGGATATTTCTTGTTGATGGATTGAACCTTTTATCATTATGTAGTGTCCTTTCGTATCTTTTTAAAATTTTTGATAGCTTAAAGGTTATTTTGTCTGATATTAAGATTGCAACTCCTGCCTTCTTTTGTGATCCACTGGCCTGGAAACTCGATTTCCATCTTTTAACTTGGAATCTGTGTGCGTCCCTTGCAGTGAGATGAATCTCCTTGATGCAGCAAATAATGGGGTCATGGTTTCTTATCCAGTCCACCATTCTGTGTCTTTTCAATGGTGCATTCAGTCCATTCACATTCAGGTTAATTATTGACATGTGGAGGTTTTTCCTATCATGAGGTTCTTATAGATTTGTTGTTGTTCCTGTTTATTTGTTGTCATTCCTTTTGGTTTTGGAGTTTATTCATATGTGTTTTCCATCTTTTCCCTGTACTCTTGCAAAGAACGTTGTCATTCTTTTCTCCTCTTCTTCTGTGTTTAATACTCCCTTAAGTATTTCCTGTGGAGGTGTTCTGGAGGTTGCATAGGTTCTTAGGGATTGGATGTCTGGGAAATATTTTATTTCTCCCTCCCTGATGAAGCTTAGCTTGACTGCGTGGGCTATTCTTGGTTGAAATTGTTTTTCTTTGAGAACCTTGAAGATTGGGCTCCAAGCTCTCCTAGCCTGAAGGGTTTCTGCAGATAAATCTACTGCTATTCATTTTGTTTTGTTTTTTTTTTTGAGTTGGAGTCTATCTCTGTCACCCAGACTGGAGTGCAGTGGCTGCTCCCAGCCACCGCAGCCTCGAGCTGCTGGGCTTTGGCAATCTTTCCACCTCAGCCTTCCAAGTAGCTGGAACTACAGGCACACACTACCATGCCTGGCTAGTTTGTGATTTATTGTAGAGATGAGGTATCGCCAAGTTGCCCAGGTGGGTCTCAAATCCACAGACTCAGGCAAACCACTCACCTCAGCCTCCCAAAGTGAGGGATTATAGGCTGAGACACCGAGCCTGGCTACTGTTATACTAATTGGCCTTCTCTGGTAGATAGTCTGACCTTTTTCTCTTGCTGCCTTTAAGATTTTTTCTTTTATACTTGCTTTGTTTAGGCGAATTATTGTGTGTATGGGGGTTGGTCTCATTTGTTGTCTTGCAGGGGTTCTCTGTATTTCTTGTGTTTGAATTTTTGCATCACTGATGAGATGGGGGAAGTTTTCTTGAATTAGTTCATGGAATGTTTGTTCCAGTGTGGTCTCTATATCTCTTTCTGCCTCAGGAAGAGCAGTTACTCTAAGGCTCAGTCTCTTGAAGTAATCGTTCACCTATTGAAGGTTTTGTTCTGTCTTTTTGAGCTTCTTTTCTATGTTTTTGACAGTTTGGGTTAGTTCTGTATTTTGGTCTTCAAGCTCTGAGATTCTTTCTTCTGTTTGACTAATTCTGCTTCCCATGCTTATCAGCTTGTTATTTATTTCCATCACAGTATTCTTTACTGTTGTTATTTCTGTCATCAGCTCCTTCCACTTTTCCTCTTGTCTCTCCTCAATTTTTTTATTCTCCCTATTAATGTCTTGATATTTGGGTTTGTTGCATGTGACCAGTCATTCTGGGGGCTCTTCATTGTTTGTGTTCCAAAGTCTATTTTCTCATTGTCTCACCTCCGAGGGGTCTGTGTGAGACCTATATTCCTCTTTTGACATTTCTTCATTTGTGCAGATTTTTCCCTCCTTCCTTTTCTTTCCTCCCCTTCCCTGTCTTCTTTAATTCCATTATTCAGCGGTGGAGGGGTTGGTTTTACTTCTGTTGGTTCAATCTCTTATTCTTCTCTATGTATATTCTCTTGCTTTGTTCAATTCTGGAGTTGGACTGTAGGTTGGGGGTGGTTCTTTTTGCAGTTTTGAGATTTAATTAAGGGGGGAGTTGTGATTCAAAGTCTATCTGTAGATCCCAGTATCTGCTGACAGATGTATGCATAATCTGAAACCCACTTCCCACTGCCTTGGAATCTGTCCATGCAGTGGGGTTGTAGGTTTGCACCCTGAAAGCAAAATGAGGTTAACAACGGGAAAAGAATGGAGCAGGGAGTGGGGGGAGGAGGGGGGTAGAAAGAGAGAGGAGTAAGAGGGAAAACAGAGAAGCATACCAAATAAAAAATGAAAAGAGACACACAGACTGAAACAAGGAAAAAGCAAAACAATAACAACAACTACAAACTAACTAACAACCATAGGAAAAAGCTAAAACATACAATGATGCTAACATACAAGCTAACTAACCTCCTTATTGGTGTGCTGTTCCTCTATACAAAGATGAGTTTTACAGAGGAAAAAAAAGAATAGAATAAAGTCAGTAAACCCACAGAACCAACCAAGCACACTCTGAGATTTTTTTCAAGTCCAATGTCCTTTCAACTCTGATTTCTAGCTGTCTTTGCAGGCTGGTAGATTTGTTCACAGTTAGGGTCTGTTGCCCCTGGCCTGTTGTAGAGCATGGTTCAGATATGGGCTACCTTCCAAGTCTACCACTCAGATCTGGCCTGTGTCTATTTAGCATGGGGAAGGAGCTTCTCTCTCCCATTTTGATGTTGTTACCTTGTATCCCTGGCAGGTGGTGGTATCTCACCGCTCCCCTTGATCATTTTCCACAGCAGCTTAGGCTTCAAGTCACTGCAAGTCTGGCGGGGCAAAGTCGCAGCCCAATACAGTAGGGAGCAGGCAAAGGTAGCAGTGTTGGCAGCTGCGCTTCACGGTGTGTGGAAGGAGCTCCACGAGCCTGGCTCTGGAAGAGGGGTAGGGGGTGGCAGTGGCAGCTGTGGCGACAATTTCAGTAGATCGTGTGTGGTGGGGCCTTCACGTTCTGGAGCCATGGGTTACCTCAGGCATGGGCAGGCTAGTGGTGGCGGCGGGCGCATCCACGACTGTGGCAGCAGCTGAGACTGCTGAGGTGGTGGAGCGGCAGCCACAGCTGAGCTTCGTGTGAAGAGCAAGCTGCCAACAATGGTAGCTGCAGCCCCCTGGGAGAGAGCTAGAGTCTTTATGTGTGTTCTCTTTCGCGGAGGGTCTCACAGTCCAAGCTGCTCTGTTGCCATCTTGCCAGAAGCCCTTCAAGTCTTCATTCTTTTTGGCATCATCAGAGTTTTCTATTTTGACCATTCCAATCTGTTAACATTGGTAAATCTCATTGCTTAAAGTTGCATTTTCATCATAAAAATGCATATTAAGCAATTAAACTATAGATAAAAATTATAATTTTTTATGTAGTTTCTGACCTAACAAGAAAAATGCTATATTTAAAAAATCTATGATTTAAGAGGATACTGTCAGTGGAGGGGTTGGGATTGGCAGTTGAGAGAAACTGTTAGGGGATGGGGATCATACCTCATCAGCAAGGGTATCTGCATAGTCAACATTTGTATACCTAACCCTGAATTGTACTCCATATCTTTATAATAAATATCAATCAATTAATCTTTAAATAAATATGAAAATTAAATTAAATTAAATATGTCTCAGATACAGTATGTGTCATAGTAAATAAAACTTGAATAATGCAATAGATAATTCAGGAAAGAAACATAGGTACTTTGCACTTCACTAAAATTAAAAACAAATCTCGTCATGGCAAAATAGATTATAAAAGGATGACATGACAATCTATACACTGAGCTATAGATATGTTGATTTTGTCTCTCCTGTTGACTGAGTTTTGTCTGAGACTTCTTAAATAACATTTGGGAGGAATGGGGTACTTTTAGGTTTATCTTAATTGTGTTACACAGGAGTCCCTCATATGTGGTGATAATGTGTGGGCTAGTGGACACTGTTTGGAGTCAGGGTTCAGTGGCTAGAGGGGTTTCACCTGGGCTTGTTTAATGTCCTTGCATGGTCACCACTTAGGACTCTATGCTGGCCTTGGCACTCGCAGTCTCCTAGGCTCTCCCTTGACATGCATTGCAAGGATATGTGGTTGTTCTGAGAGTTCCTTGGGGTTTCTCATTCACTAATTCACCCACCTACTCCCTCACCTGTCAAGGTTAATAACTTCATCCATATCTGACAGTTTCTTCAGGAAAACTCTAATTTTATGTGTCTTTGCCTATCAATGTCATTTCTAAATATAAAGCATAATATTGTGCTATAAGGACACATTCTCACAAGCAAAAGAAAATTCCAGATTTTAACATACATTAATGCAAAGTTCCCAACCATGGTCTCCTGAATCACAGTGCCTGAGGAATTCCAGGAGGACCTGGAAGTTTTTTACACTCAGACGCATGGAAGAGACATCAATGAATTTCCTGATTATAAAAGCCATTAAAGACATGATGAAAGTCAAGACAGAATTTAGGCAGGGTCAAGGTCATATTACACCTAACAGGTTTCCCACCTTACCTTTCTTCTCACATTAAAGTAAGGAAATCAGACTCATCGCTGCTCTGTGGCTCCCTTTCCTTACAACCCATTCTCCTTATTTTTTACTTGTTCTTGGTTTTAGTTCTTGGTTTTTCATTTCCTGATCCCCAAGAAAGAAAGATGTGGTCTCTGTGTTCTAAATCCCTGTGTACAAGTCTTTTACATGGAGCTCAGGTGTCGTTCAGGCTGTGGTTCCTGCAACCATGTGAGAGAGGTTGAGAGTACTTTGTTTACTCACCACTGCCTGGACCTTTCATGGTCTTGTGCGTAAACTTACCTGAGAAACGGAAATTCCCCTTAGTAGTGAATGAATATATTATGCTAGATACATCAAGTTACTGTACTTTAATTCTAGAGGAAAATGAAAATTCAATGAGGAGGTAGTAAACACTTTACAAACCAAGAAGGAGAAGGTGGGCAAACAGACCCCGTGACAAAGTTTAGGAGAAATATGTGTGTGAAGTCCCAGTTCTAGAACAGGGAATAAAGTCTTAAATGTGACTTTCAGCTAGATATTTGCTCTAGAGCTCTCTGTTTCTCCAAAGCCCTGAATCTGACTCAGGGAGAGGCCAGAGTCATTGAGAGGGAAAGACACCAGGTAAATAGGACAGAGGTGGAAAGTCTTGCTGTCTTTTGGTAGCTTTTGAAAATTGAATAAGGTAGGGACTGGGACACTTAGATTCAGAAACTACTTGCAAATTACAGTGCTCATTGATTGTGGTATGTGTTCTGTAGGACCCACTCCCCACCATCACTCTACATGACAATGCAAAGCAGATATCAACGTAAAAACCAATTGGATAGACACACACAGACACACACACACATTCCCAAAAGATGGAGTAGAAACAAAGTGAAACAAAATAACAACAAACCAAGAAAACTGGACACACACATGCGCGCCCGAGCACGTGCGTGCGCACACACACACACACACACACACCTAGAACAAAGTGAATAGAGAAGAAAACCAGAAAGATCGGAAAAAATAAGGAATTCAGATTGAACCCTCACACATATATTGACACAAGCCTAAACTGTAAAAAACAATAATAAAAGAACAGAAGAGCAAAAGAGAAAAAAAAAAACCTGCCAACAAAACAAAATTGAAAAAAGACCACTCAATTGTTCACATACACACATAAAGAGACAATAAAAAAACAAGAAACAGAAAAAGAAAATTAGAAAAAAAATTGGAGATACAGATCAAACTTTCACATACACATTCTTGCACAAAGCAAAGTTTTAAAGCAACAGATGAACTAACAAAGTGGCACATTTTTTAAATTTAAAAATTAAAAATAAAAATCCTGCCCTCTAGTGCAGGCTTTGTAAATATTCCTTTAATCTGGTCTCTACTGCAGGGATTCCACCTCTTTCCCTTTCTTCCCAGTGTCTGGAGCAGGGAAGGAGAAGGTGCAGTGGAGGTAGGTGGAGCTGCATTCATCCCCTCTCAGGGAGATCTCTTCCAGTAGGGAAGTGTGGGATTGTCTCCTCCTCATTTATGTACTCATGGGATGTGCCCCAGTCAGGCCTATCCTGGAATGGAGTTCTCATATTTTGACTGATGTCCAGCTCTGCCTGTGTTTGTCCCTTTCAGTTGTGGCCCAGGTGTGTGGGTCTGTCATTCAGAGGATTGTGGGGAGGAGTGGGTTTGGATCAGCCCAAGTCTCACCACTGATCTCTTTGGAGTTCTTCCTCATCCTTTTCTGGACACACCATTCGTCTCATTGCTGTGACAGGATAGGCGCGGGGCACCCGGAACTCGTCAGGTCCTTTTGAAGATTGTGTAGTTGGTCTCCTGGTCAGGTCACAGAGATAGGCTCTGTTGCTCCATGGTGAGCAAGTTGGAGAACTTTCCTCTCCTACTTTCAAGATGGTGGTGGGTTGCCTCTCTTGTCCTCTTCAGTGAGACTCTGCCTCTGGGCTCACTCTACAACCCCTGCTGCCAGTGTCCAACCAAATGTTGAAGTGGTGAGGCAAAGCCTGGAGCCAGCAGTCTCTCCTGCTGCAGTGGTGAGGTGGAGCCTAGGGTGATAGTCTTTCCCCATCTCTTCTTCACAGGAAAA
Source organism: Tarsius wallacei (assembly GCA_963574415.1). Classification (NCBI taxonomy): domain Eukaryota; kingdom Metazoa; phylum Chordata; class Mammalia; order Primates; family Tarsiidae; genus Tarsius; species Tarsius wallacei. The sequence goes on along the minus strand of CAUYQG010077538.1, from coordinate 21,123 downwards.
CTTTTGTCCTTTAAAAAAATGCTCAGCTTCTGCGACTTGGGAATAGACAGACACCAAGCAGCAGAGTATCTACAGCATGAACTGTTGCACCAGGAAACTTGCCTCTTGCTCATACTTTGTCAGTCCCTCCCAGCATTTTCTTCCCAGGAAGTGTTTTGTTGATTAAAGAAATTCAATGGTGCTCAGTTTCTGCATCCCAGGATCACTAGGGTCCAAGGCCAGCAACAGCAGCACCAGCTGCTGCACCAGGACAGCCCTGAACACTAACTTGCTAGCTCTTACTTAGTCAGCTACTCACACGTCCAGTCACACACTAGCATGTACAAATAATTTTCCATGCACTAACTCACTTATACTGGGATTCACATATTCTGACTGGTTCAGCTGCCATCTTCTCTCCAGAAGTCCCAAAATTAATTAAACTAAACAATCTGGAATAATTTCATTTAAAAAATTGCAAATACTTAAAACAAGGTGAGTAAAATTCATAGAAATTTTGTATAGTTTTATATTTGCTAAATAAATTGAATAAGTAATAAAATACAATCTGCAAAATAAAGTGTGATGCCAAGTTGGGATAACTAGTAATTTCTATCAGAAACGTAAGGAAGAATATTTGTTAATATTCTACAATATATGTGATAAGCTAAAAGCAGAGGGAATGCATTCCCTAAGCCATCCTATGTGAGAAACATTACACTTATGCCAAAATAGGTCATGGAAATCAAAATAGAAAATTTACAGACCAATAACGCTCATGCATATAGAGACAACAATTTTCAAGACAATATTAGCTAATAAAATCAAACTATGTTTAAAAGAGCTTTTTTTTTGCTTTTTGTTCTTTTTTTTAAATTTTTTGGTTTATTTTATTCTAAAGGTAGGAGGAATTAATTCTAAGTATGTGAAGTTGTATCAACTTTGGGAAGTCAATTAATGGAAACCATCAATTCAACAGGTTATAAAGAAATATAATAACATGATTATATTAATAGACAGAAAGAAATGGGAAAAAATAATTATCTAAGATTTTAAATAATCTAGAAAACTGGTAAAAAACGGGAATTGATTCTAGTCGATAAACAATATCTACAACTAACACTACTGAAAATATTGTAACTGAGACAAGCGTGATGCTTTCTCAATTGGATCGGGTACCAAATATGAGTGTCCCCTCTAACCACTAATTTTCAGCTCTTTCCTGGAAGTCCTAATTAATGCAATTAAACAATAATATAACATAGCATGTATACAGATTTGAAATACATAAATAAAAATGCCTTTGCTCACGTATGGTAATTGTCCACATAGAAAATCAAAAAGACTTAACAAAGGAACTATTAAACTAATAAGTGCTACAGCAAAGTTTCAGGACACAAGATTAACTTGTAAAATCATTATAAATTTGATGTACATTGCAACTATCTAATTGAATGAGTGGATTTTGAGATTCAAAAATAAGCCATTTGCATTCACATTTCTATAGAAATAAAATATTTAGGTATAAATCTAGCAAAACACGTATAAGTCATATAAAGAAAACTGCAAAACTCTGATTGATAAAATTAATCAGGGAACCACCACATCAGTGGAAAATTATACAAGGTCCATGGATAAGAATTCAAGATATAAGTTCTTGCTAACTAGATTCACCAAAACCTCAAATAAAAACTCATTTGGGAATGTTAACAAACCTATTCCAAAGTTTATATAGAAGAGTGAAATAATAAACATGATATTGGGAAGAAAAGCAAAGTTGGAAGTCTGACACCATCTAAATTCCAGGCTTACTTCAGAAAGTTACAGTAATCTAGACAGTGTCAGCCGGGCTTGGTGGCTCAGACTGTAATCCCGCACCTTCGGAGGCTGAGGTGAGTGGGTTGCCTGAGCCTGCGGGTTCAGGACCCGCCTGAGCAACTTAGTGAGACCTCATCTCTACAATAAATCAAAAAAATTAGCTGGGTGTGATAGCGTGCGCCTGTAGTTCCAGCTACTTTGAAGGCTGAGGTGGAAGGATTGCCGGAGCCCAGCAGGTTGAGGCTGCAGTGGCCGGGAGTGGCCACTGCACTCCAGTCTGGGCGACAGAGTGAAACTCCAACTCAAAAAAAATAAAAAATAAATTTTTTTTAAAAGTCAGTGTCATATTGTGACAGTATATGCAAATAAATACATCAATGAAGTAGAATAAGTATCTCCGTTAGTGACCCAAATGAATACCGTCAATTGATCTTTGACAAACAGAAAACACAATACGATAGAGCATAAACAATCATTTGAATCAATGGTGTTGGAATAACTGTCCATCCTTGAGGATATAAAAGGGGAGAAAAAGAATTTCGATCAGATTTTACATATTTCATCAAAAATTAACTCTATGTAAGTTATAGACCTCATGTAAAAGGAAAAACAATAAAACTTCTAGGATAAATACCAGTAGGAAATGTAGATGACCTTGGCTATGGAAACGACATTTAGATACTTTAACAAAGCACAATCTATAAAGTAAATGATTGATGATATGTACTTACTTAAATTAAAACATCTGCTTTGCAAAAAATAAATTTAAATTATTGAGAAAGCAAGGTACAAAATGGAATAATATATTTGAAAAAAACCATATTGGATTATGGAACAGTATCCAAACTATTCAAAGAACACTTAAAATGAAACAATTAGAAAACAAAGTAATGGAATTAAAATGGGCCTAAGACCTTAGCAGACCCCTTATACAAGAAGTTATACAGATGACAAATAAGCATTTGGAAAGTTGTTCTACAACTTATACCATTTAGAAACTGCAAATAAGGACAGAAATGAAATATTTCTGCACACCTATTTGACTAGACCAAATCCAGAAAATACCAAATACTGGCGAGTTTTGGAGTAGCAGAAATTCATCTTTTCCTTTTGGATACACAAAATTATAAGTCATGTTGAAAGTTCATCTTTTTCTTTTGGATATACAAAATTATAAACCAGTTTGGAAGAACCTTACAAAACAAAACATATTTTTATTATTCAGTGCAGTAATCACACTCTTTGTCATGAACCTCAAATGGTGGAAACTTATTCCATGCAAAAATCAGTGCACAGATGTTTCCTGTAGCTTTCTTCATAATTACCGAAATTTAGAAACAACCGTAATGTCCTCAAGAAAATGAATGGGTTAAAAAGTATTTTACATCCCACAAATGGAACATTATTCAGTGCTAATAAGATATGAAAAACCTTAAACACATACCATTATGTTAAAATACAAAGTCTATTTGTTGTGCTACTCCAATTGCACGACATTTTGGAAAAAGCATTACTATAGGGATAGTAAAAAGAGCATTTGCTGCTATGAGTAAGAAGTGAATAAAGGATGAGTGCGTGAAGCACAGTTAGGTTTTTGAGCAATCTAGCAGTTACTTATGCTGAGTACCTGTCATTAAAATTAGTAGAACTACCACACAGTTCTCACTTATCTATGGAATATAAAAAATATTGCTAATGAATGTTTACCACACAGTGGCAAATACCAGAGGCTAGGAAAGGTGATGGACAGAGAAAAAGATGTCAAACAAAGGAATAATATTCCAATAAGAGAGAAGAAATAAAATCTAGTGATCTGATGAAGATTCTGGTAATATGGTTCATATGCATTGTCTATTTCAAAATGGCTGAAAAATAGAATTCAAGTATTCTCACCAAAAATAATAAGTACTCTAGGTGTTGGAGATGCTAACTGGCCTAGTTTACTCATTGCACAGTGTAAGCATTTTTATAAAATCACACTATATGCTGTAAATATACAAAACTATTACTGAAATTTAAATTAAAATAAATTTTTAAAAAGATTTAATTTATTCGTTCTCTAGAATAAATTACTGGGCAGAAAATGATTACTGGGTACATCAATATTTAAATCCTCTTGCATTTGTATAATTTGACAATAAATCATTTGTAATTTGTACTATAATTGCAATGGAATTTTAACTAACAACTACAATTCAAATTAATAGATGACTGACGCCTACCAATACATACAATATTTTGTAGGAGAAGTGTATTTTTTTTATTTTTTCAAAACTCTAGCCAACATTGAGTAACAATAAAAAGCACAGACACAATAAAAATATATTAATAAACCTGGTCACTACATTTCTGAAAAAAATTCCAACAATGCCATGTCTCACAGTGTCTTGAGAGGGCTGCTCTCTGGTTCTTAAAGTGTCTACATCTGGAATGGGAAATTTTACTGTAATTGTGACTGATGATTCTGAACTGTGATAAACATTGGTTTGGATCTAAAATTTTCTAAATTCAGTGGGATTATTCCATTTTCCTGAGGCCCCAACATTATTGAATGGGTATGTAACCATATAGATGACCGTTGGTGTATTGATGCTTGTATAAAAACACTTTAAGAAGGTGCCAACCTGGACCCTATGACAAAGTCATCCTTCATCCTTGACAAAGGTTGGTTCTCTGACTACCCACTTCAGTACATTTCCTCACCCAGAAGAGGGCCATGGGCTTGCTGAAAAACTTCACATAAAGGGTACTTATTTTATGAAGGCACCACCACCATACTCTTCATGGCTTGACCTCTAAAAGAGTGGCCTCTTTCATTTATTTCTTTCTTACCTTCAAATCACCTCCCACGTGAAAATACTTATTTGAGTACCCAGAAGAAACCTTCACGTGTTTACTGAAATGCAGGGTCCTGCTCACCCTTGGAAATACTTTCAGAGCATCATGGATCTCACTCAATAGACTATCAAACAACTGTGATTCTTCCTCTTTCTGCAGGCATCTCCCAGATGTGAAACTCTCAGGGATTTGGACATTAAGGTTTGGAATGCTGCACCTGAACATAGGGCTCATGGGGTTCTCTCTATCTACAGATGTCCTGCCCAAGGTGCTACTACGGGAAGTTAAGCCCAGGACTGAGGAAGCCTTCAGAGACCATCCCCTTCACCTGTGCTGTCTCTGGTTATGCCATCAGTTGTGAATCTTGGTGGCACTAGATCCGCCAGCCCCAAGGGGATGAACTGAAGTCGGTTGGGGGATTCCATCATAGTGGGATCACCTACTAAAACCCATTCCTCAAGAGTTGAATCACCATTTCTTAGACAGGTACGAGAAACATTTCTCCATGCAGCTGCACTCTGTGACCAAGAGGACATGGTCTCTTACTTTGGGATCTCCCAGGGTGAGGGAAACTCAAGGTGAGTCCAGTCACAAACCTCCCTGATGAGATACAAAAGGGAGATGGGCGTATGTGTTACTTCTGACCAGGGGATGTGAAGGGCACACAGAGACCAGTTCAGAAACATGGTCATGGAGAGAAGTGAAATGGGTTTCTTTCTTTCTCTGAGGACTGGTTTTGCTCCCCACCAAAATTTTACCTTTCTGCAGAGTATCTCGTAGTAATGAATTACGAGTCTACTTTCTCACATCCTTGCTGCAGACAAGAAAGAAGTAAGAAATATTTACCGTTGAAATGTTGTCTATCACTAATTTTTTTCATTAACATATTTCTATATGACCATTTTACCTTCTTGACAAGAAATTTGAAGGATTCTTCCTGCCCCTTGCTTGATGCCATTGACTGTATCATATCTCACTACAAAATTCATATGCTGAATCATTAATCTCAATTGATCTATTTTTGGTATGGACACTGTGTGATTGTCCAATGGGTCATGTATATAAAAATATGGGTTGAACTTCCATATGAAAAAGGATATTTTTCAATGGGAATGAAAGCCAATAATACTCTGAGAGAGAACTCATTATATTTGGTGGAGAAAGATGGGGATTTTTTTCAAAAATATTTGATGTTCTCACCTAATAAAAGTCATATCAATAGACTGACAAGAAAAAAAGGGGAATAGGACTTGGGATAGAAAAAAATAAGAAAAAAAAAGTTCTACACAAAACTGTTATGTGAAAGATGCCAGAACAGAGTGGAGCTGAGGCAGCTATATATTATCCTGAGTTCATATCTTAGATGCTTTGGCATTGTTTGTAAGACAAGTCTAGTAGTCAGAGCTTCAATTTTTACTTGTTTTGAAACATTCTTAAATAATCTTTGCTTCTGAAGGACACTTGTACCACAATAAGTTCTTGATTGAAAAGGCTTTTTATTCATTTTACTGTATTTTAGTGATTTGAATAAAGTCATTCACCACATAATAATATTTTGATTATCACATAAAATACAGGAGTCTTATAGGATTATAATGCTTAATTTTTACTACTTCCTTTCTATTTTTAAATATTTTGATACACCAACATTTAAATAGTGTTAGAATATATTGTAGCATTAATGATAACAACATGCTGTACACATTTGTTATCTAGGACATAATACTCTAACATGTAGCCGAGGTTAAATAGTGAGCCATAACTTCTAAGTTTGTATAAGCACAGCCTATGATGTTCACATAATTTAGAAATTGCCAGAGGACACATTTTTAAGAATGTATTCTTGCTAATCCAAACATGTTTATGAATCGTTCTCCCTTCTGAATGGAAAAGTTTCTGCTAGGTAATTTTCTGATATTTTTGGGTGGTTCTCATTCATTTGAAGTATTAATTTTTTTCATGTTTTCAAAATGCTTCCTTCAATTTTAACAATTTGGTTATGAGTCATCTTTGTGTTGTGTTATCAGGTTCACCTTACTCAAGATTTATGTCTTTTTTGGATATGAGAAAAAAATTTTTACAAGATTTGGGGTGTTTTTCCTGCCTCATATTTTTGGGAATAATCTACATATTTCTCTCCCTTGAATACTATCTCTTTGTCTAATTTTTTAATATTCCATATAATTTATGCTTTGTTTTCCAGTGTGGTTTCTGACCTATAAGTACCCAAGTCTTAATTAATATTTTTCATTTTTACTCTTACTGTCTTTATCTTGTTGAATCATGTTTGTAACAGATACAATTTCATTTATCTTCTCTCTCTATATATAGTACTATATATACAGAACTATATATTTATATTTAACTATATATACATATATATATAATTCAGGTATTTTATTCTCCAGCACCAAGATTTTTGTTGGCCATCTTTTTATCTTTTTTGTTGTTAATGTTCTCAAAATGTTCTGGCATTATTTTCCTAGCTCAGTGAATATGTATATAAGGTTTACCTTGAATTTTCTGCCAGGGAATTAGTATATCTTTTATTTTATTGGTATCAATTTTTGAAGCTTAATTTTATTCTTCAGTTTGGGATATGTTTCCCTGTTCTTTTATTTTAGTTTAGTTTATTATTCCTTGTTTTTGGGACTGTGTGTGGCATCTCCTCATCTGAAGAAGTAGCTACCATATCTATGCTTCACGCATTTGGCTCATAGGGGATAACTTCCTCCCCACTCAATCCTGCTAGTGATTGTAGTGTCTGGGTCCAAACTTCTCTTTGCTTTTAGTGATGTGCAAGTCCTTAGATCATGTTAAATATTTTTTGGTAGTTCTAAAATAAAAAATATTTTTTTTTCCTCAGGAAGCCCCTAAAACGTTTAAAACATTGACTACAGTTTTATTATTGACTTATGATTCATCAAAATAATATAAGTTCAAGTTCCTTTAAAGGACTTGAGAACTATTACAATTTTATAGTTACTTTTTTCACTCTTTCTGGATTTTATTTTGTGAAAATTTAGATTAAAGTATAAACTAGATTGCATCTGAGTCTTTGTTATAAACATATTTAATAGCGTTTGTATTATTTTCCAATTTTATTTTTACTCATTGACTTCCAACATTATATTAACCTAGTCATTGATATGTAAAGGTACATTTAAAGTTCCAAATCTGGTTCAGTTTGATGGGTGTCCAGATTATGTTGGAACCTGATTTATTTCCAAATCATCTTATTCTGCTTTGATAAACATTTTATTCTGTAATTTATCTTGCTGCTATTACATTGTTCTGATATCAATGAGGGGGAAAACTAGTTCACATGTTCAACACGTTATATAGAAATAACCTCAGATTAATATCCAAGTTTGTCAATTTCAAATCCCAAATTTTATTCAATGTAATACAATACAGAACTCCCCTCAATAATTTCATAAAGAGAAAATTTTACAACTAAGGTTCTAACTACACATTAGGGGCAGGACAATTGTGGTATTCCTAGTGGTTGTCTGAGATGATAGGCCCCACACTACTTTTATTAACATTGGAGTGTGGTAACTAACAAATGTGAACAATGCTGGCACCACACTCTATAATTACAAGTAAAATTACTACAGACATCTTAAATTAGCACCATATTATTATGAAGTCAGCAGGTATGTGGTCACCACGTAGGTTACAAATGAGGAGGGATGATGCTGTGTTCTGCTCTCCACCACCACCTACTCATAAGATCTCAGGTACTACTACAAGATTCACTAATACAGGAATCTGGAGGTCAGTAATCAGGCAATGATTTTAGCAGAACTGCTTACTGCAGCTTGGGGCTGCCCACTGTCTGCTGTGCACTTTTCCTCTCTGCAAATGTTACATTTGCACTGCTTTTGTTAAGAATCATACATGTCCTCCTTATTAACATGAAACAATGTGTGGTGAATTCAGTATACATGGGCAAAGACACAGACCACAATAAATTGACATTTGGAGATTATCTGAGTGTGTACACAAAGATTAGGTTACTGGTCAACATATATTTGAGCCAAGGGCTTTGGCTACAAAAATGCATGTGTAACAACGGAAATATCAAATAGAAGGGTTGAGAATTTTTGTTTCTTAAAATTTTATTTCCAATAGTGGGTTTGGATATCCAGGAAGTTTTGCAGATACTCAGGAGTGTATAAGAATTAGAAGGCTTATAAACAGCTGGACCTTCAATGATGATATAAATGCTGATCATCTATGCTTCTTGAAACCTCATGGAAAGTATGAATTTTCCTCAATATTTTTCCTCATATGTAGATGGTGGGGAAGTCATTTTAGATAAAGAAATGTTCACTCAAGTTAAGTTAGTTATCTAAATGTGTTCCAGTTATGTGAAGTTTAGAGAAAACTAGTTATATTTGATTAAGTAGTTTACTTATGAAACAGTGGAAATGGCAATTAAATCAATGTGAGTATCTAAATACTTGGAGATATCTGGATTTGGGGGAGTATTTAATCCATATGCATCTCTAGAAGTAGTGATATGTGGATCTCTTTCTTTAATCTTTCAAGGATTTCCATCTCCTTCAACTAATTTAATGACTTAAAATAAGAGTATCCTGGGAATGGTGAAGTGTAGAGGACTCAGTTTTGTGAAAATAAAGCCAGTATCTTCCTTGCAGCTGATCCTCAAGGACAGGGATCTCATGTCATCCTCTTTCATATTTACATGAATTTCCAAACCCAACATGTATATCATAGGAGTCACTGATAATAGGTCATAGTACACATTTACATGAGTACATCGCCTTCCTCAATTTCTCAATGATTTTCCTGGAATAATGACTTCAATCATTAGAACATGAAACACCTGTGGCTCTTTTCTGGTTTTTCCCAGAGGAGAGTAGTTCATGGTTTAGACATGAAGATATGAGAATGCTTTACCAGAGCACCTTAATCACTTTGGGCCTTTCTGTCCTCAGTGTCCAGTTTCAGGTTCAGTTGTAGCAGTTACATCAGGACTAAATAAGTCAATTCAGACACTCTTCTTCACCTGTTCTGTTCTATATTCCAAATTGTTGATGATTACTCATGAAGCTTTATCCATCAGCTCCAAGGGAAAGGTCTGAAATAGATTATTTCCACCTGCATGGTGAAAACTTAAAGGGAACCCATTTCTCATGGGTCAAACACCATACAGTCCTGGCTTTTATTGAGACCATAGATTAAATCAATGAATCACATCCATGAATCTTATTCAATAATTTTCAGCAATGTTTTTATGACTCTCTTTTAACTAAGGTCTCTCATTTTGCTATATTTATTAGCTGAAAATTATATTAACATTAATTACAATGTAAAAGTAACGTACATTTAGCTGAAGTTGAAAGTCAGGTAATGATAATGAGTGGAATGATAGGGATACTATTATCTTCATCTTACAAAATAGGGAGTTAAAGTCCACAGTGCATAGTAAACAAATACTGCACGTGTTCACGTGTTACTAGAAAGGAAAGGAATAAAGGACAGACATGTGGCTGTATTAGGAGGAGGAGGGTGTAATGTAGAATTGAGCTAATCTTTAATCAGAATGAATAGATACGAGATGTATTAATGAAGAAGCCACCTTTCCTAGAGATACTGTGGCAACAGATACAAGTGATGCCATTTCAGATTTGATCTAGGATTGGAAAGTGCAGGGCAAACTCTCTCTGGTTTCTAAATGTCTACACAGGCTTTTGCAGTAAATATAAAATTGGACCTGATTGACAAGACAATGGTTTTGACTGTACAGTGTTGTGAATGTAACTAATGCCACTGAATTGAATTTATAAAAAATGGCTAGTACAGCATGTTTATGATATATGTGTTTTATCACTAAAAAATAATGTAAAAGGAAAAAGATGTCTTTAATTATTAGCTTTTTGTGTATCTCTTCTTCATCTATCTTTTCTGACAAATTACTATAGACAGTCAGGAGTATCCAAAATACTCCTTACTTACTTAGCAATCACCTCAGCTAAATATCCAATTTTATCACACTAATGGTCTACCTTTCACTAAGTAATAAAAAACAAATGTAATTTTCTCAAACAATTTGATAATTTAAAACAAGAAATTTGTGTTCTTCGTTTCCAATATATTGGGATTGTTTCTGTCTGAGACCTGGTGAGAAGTGCCTTTAATGTCCATATCTCTACCAACATTCTGATCATGTTTATTTGTGTATTCTTTAAAAAAGACTGGAGCTTATTCACTGGCTCTCCTGTTTACTTCTTCAGCCCTCTACACACTCCACTGTCATGTATTGTCAAATATGTAATTGCATTCATCTAAAAACAACTTACCCTCTACCCATCACCCAGTTCCAAAGCTGCATAAACATTGTAGGTATTTGTTACAGAAGAACTTCATTTCTCAGCCCTCAGTCTCAGGCAGCTTAAGTTGCCATAATAAAAGCATTGACTGGAAGTATTAAACATCTTAAATTAGTTTTCTTGAAGTTCTGGAAACTGGAAAGCTCAAGATCATGATGCTACATAAGGTAGGTTGCTGTGAGAGACACTTTCCTAGCTTGAAGATTAAGGACTACTAACTCTGCTATTATATAATACACAACGTGAAAGAGGGTGGCAGGGAGGGAGGGAGGAGAGAGAAAGAGAGACAGAGATATTCGCTTATAATATTTTCAGACCAGAGCCTCTCATCTAGTATTTCATTTAACCTTGAGTACCTCCCCTCCAAGATTATTTTTCTATATATATTCATGTTTTGGGAAGGTCTCCAACATAAGAATTTTGAGGGGGATACAATTATGCCCACAGCAAGTCTTCATTTTAATTACTTGTGAAACACATCAGATATGTATCAGGAAATAAAGCACCCTCTTGATCCTTCTCACACAACCAGAGCTTCCTGAAGTTAGAGCTGAAGCAATGTTCTCACATATCAACCACGTCTCCTCACAGGGGACCTTGGTTTTGAAGTCTGGCATACTCTGGGGAGTTAAGGACACCCCATTTACTTCCATATTTCCTCACCTCAGTCTGGAACGACTCTATGATGGCTATTTCTTTTTTTAAGGAATGTGCTTCCCTGTACTAGTTGTGAGGTCCCAGGGATACCTGCTCCATGACAGCACTTGATAAATAATCAGATCTCACCTGTTTTAATTTCTCAATTTCAGGTTCTTCAGAAGAAAACTGAAATTTTTGAAGAGTAAAACTATGTCCTCTTTGGTCATTCCTCTGTGTCTCTGCATGTTCAGTTATGGAAATCTATGTGCTACATATACATGTTGAGATAAAATTCTTGCTTCAAGTAAGAGGTCAAAGATGACCTCTCAGGTTCTTTTCAATTTTTTTTCCAAAATGTAAATATTATCTTTTTTTCTTGTGTGCATGTATTTTTGTCTGTCATCTTTCTATCTATCTATCTATCTATCTATCTATCTATCTATCTATCTATCATCATCTATCTTTCTTTTTTTATTTTAAAGATGTGGGGTACAATTCAGAATTTGATATACAATTTGGCATCATATAAGTAAGGTTTGAGCCACTCTTTTGTCCCATATGGCCTGGTTTGATATTAAGTACTTAAATTGATGGTATGTGCCCTTCCTCCCTCCGACAACGTGTGGCCACTGCCAAACCCTTTCTTACGGTATTATTGTAAATGTTCATAGATTGCATGGGGGTGATAATATGGGGTACTCAGTTGTTTTTTCTGTGATTGAATCTGAATACTTCCAAGTTACTGTGAAGTTCACAATGTTGTTCTTCTTTATGGCCGTGTAATATTCCATCATGTATATATACCACATTTTAAAAAATCTAGTCCAGTTTTAATATGTGGCATGTCTGATTGCACGTTATTGCTATTGTAAATAGTGGTGTGTAAACAAGTGTGTGCAGGTATCTTTTTTTGTAGACTGATTTTTAGTTCCTCCAGGTATATTGCCAGAAGGGGGATGGCTGGGTCATGTGGAAGGTCAATTTCCAGTTCATTTAGGTGTCATGGTACTGTTTTCCATAGAGTTTAATCTAGTTGGCATTGCCATGAACAGTGTGGAAGCGTCCTGTTTTCTCTGCATCCTTGAAAGTTTCATTGATTTTTGTTTTATTAATGATGACAATTCTTACTAGAGTTAGGTGGTATCTCAATGAGGTTTTAATTTTCATTTCTCTGTTGATTAGTGAGACATGTTTACTTGTGTCTGTTGACTGCTCGTATGTCTTATTTGAAGAAGTGTCTATCCATTCTTTTTTCCTCCTTTTAAATGACCTTTTTGCTTTTTACATTTAAACACATTTGAGTTCCTCCTAGATCCTGGAAGTTAGGTTTTTGTCATATATACAATTGGCAAGTACGTTTTCCCATTTGGTAGGCTGTCCTGTCCTCCAAGTATTTTGATGATTTCGTTTGCTTTACAGAAGCGTTTCAGGTTGATAAGATTGTACTTGTCAATTGTGTCACTTATGGTATGAGCTTTTTGAGTTATGATCAGGATTTTGATGACTATTCCAAATTTTGTAAGGGTGTCTCCTGTGTTTTCTATGATTGTAGATATTTGATGTTTTACATTTGGAGTTTATTTTTGTGTACGGTGATATGGAGGTGTCCTGTTTCATTCTTCTGAATATGGTCAGTCAGTTTACTCACACCATGCACTGGATAGGTTCTCCTCTCCCCAGTGATTCTTGTTGGAAAATTTGTTGAAGAGGAGTTGGTTGATAAAGGGAGGTTTTGCTTCCAGAATCTCTATCCTGCTTCCTTGGTCTATATACCTGTTCTTGTCCCAATAACAGGATGTTTTGATTATTATAGCCTTGTAATAATGTTTAAATTCTGAATCTGACATACCTCCAGCTTTGTTTCTTTGCTAATAGTTATTTTGACTATTCAGTATCAATTATATTTCTATATGAATTACTGTATTGTTGTTTTAGGTCTGAGAAGTATTATGTTGGTAATTTAATGGGTATAACATTGAATTTGTGGTTTGCCTTTGGTAAGATTGATCTTGCAACTGTTCTGATTCTTCCAATTAATGTGCATAGACCATTTTTCCATTTGTGTCATATTTGACTTTGTTAATCAGGTTTTAGTCGTTCTCACTTTAAAGGACTTTAACTCCTCTGGTTAGGAAGATGCTAATATATTTCTTCTTGTGGCACTTTGAATGGGATTGAGCTTTATATTAGGTTCCGTGCCTATTTGTTGTTAGTGTATAAGAATATGACTACCTTTTAGACATATACTTTGTACCCTGAGATTTTTTTCAAAGCGCTTCATCAGTGCAAATAAGTTTTTTACAGATTCTCTTGGAGTTTTGATGTATAGAATCATATAGTCAGCAAAGAGAAATAAATTGAATTTTTCTTTTCCTTTGTGGATTCCATAATTTCTTTCTCTTGCCTGATTTCTCAATCTACAACATCAAGCACTATGTTGAACAGGAGGGCTGAGAGTGAGTAGCTTTGTCTTGTTCAAGTTTTGGAGAGAAACTCTTCCAATTTATGTCCATTTAGCAATATGTTAACTGGGTTTTTCACAGATGATTCTTACTATTTTCAGGTATGTTCCATCTATACCTAGGTTGTCCAGGGCATTTATCAAGGATGGATGGTGGATTTTGTTGAAACCTTTCTCGCATCTAATGTTATAAATATTGTTTGTGTTTTTGCATTTGTTAATGTATTTAATTACATTTAGGGACCTTTGGATGTCGAACAAGACCTGCATCATTGGGATGTAGTCAACTAACTCATGGTGGATGGTTTTTGAAATGTGTTGTTGCATCCAATTTGCTAGAATCTTGTAGAGTGTATTTGCATCTATGTTTATTAAGAATATGGACTGCAGCTCTCTTTCTTCATTGGATCTTTACCCGGTTTGAGTGTCAGTTTGTTGTTGTCATAATAAAATGATTTAGGGAGTATTTCATTTTTATTGATTGCTGGTAATATTTTAATAAGATTCATATTAGCTCCTTCTTGGATGTATTTATGTATTGAAGATTTCCACTGGAAATCCATCTGTTCCAGGTTCTTTTTTTGTAGGTAGTATTCTTATGGCAGAGTCAATTTCCTGTGTTGTTATTGGGCTATTTATTGTTTCCATATTGGGAGTTTGTGTGATATGAGACAGTCCTTCATTTCATTTAGGTTATAACGTTTGTCTATAGAGGTGTGCATAGCAATCTTTAATAAATATTTGTATTTCTTCAGGCTCAATTGTGACTTGACCTTTTGAATTTCTGGTTGTGTTTGTTTGGATTTTTCTCTCTTTTTCTTGATCATTAAACCAGCTTTTATTTATTTATTCATTTATTTATTTTTGTTTTCCTATGGTATTTTTTTGTCTTCTATGTCCCATATATAGGCTATTACTTTGGTGATCTGGATTCTTTGGCTAAAGTTACGGTTTTGGAGGATTTGCCTTTCCAGCACCCATAGGTGATTTTTTGTGCTGTTCACTTGTTCTCTTTCTATTTTGTTGATGTCTATTAATAAAGACATAAATTCACCTCTCAGTACTGATTTCACGACATCTCAGAGGATTTGGTAAGGTATTTCATTTTTTTGTTTGCCTCTGTGTGAGTTGTAACATTTATTTTTTTTTTCATTTTTTTTTTCAAGATATGGGAAACAATTCAGGGTTGGTGTATAAAGGTTGGTTATGCATGTACTCTTGCTGATGAGACATGTCTCTCCCTCCCCTAAGGCGCTTCTTTATTTCATTTGTTTCTAGGAATCTTTTATCTACTGTTTTGATTTCTGTGTTGACGCAGGAGTAGTTCTGTGTTGTGCTATTTAATGTGCACGTCTTTATGAAATTAGGGGGAGTTTTGTTGTTTTCCATATTTATTTTTATTCAAATATTGTCTCAGAATAAGCATGGTAATATTTTAATATTGTAAAATATGTTTATACTTGATTTATGGTCTATGATGTGGATAATCTTGGAGCACGTTGCACGTGTTTGATGTACAGAATGTATATTCTGTAGTTGTTGAGTGGAGTGTTCTGAAGGTATCAACTAAGTCCATTTGGTCAAGATTAAAGTTGAGATTCCAAATCTCCTTGTTGATTTTCAGGTTCAGTGATCTATCTAGGGTTGTTAGTGGGGTACTTAAGTCTCCATCTATCATAGTGTGAATACCTTTTTTTTTTGACTTAGCTGTTTTATAAATGCTGCTCCTCCTGTGTTGGGTGCATAGATGTTTAGCATGGATGATTCTTTTTGATGGGTCAAATCTTTTATCATTATATGGTATCTTTCCTTATCTTTTAAAATTTATTTTAGCATAAAGATTGTTTTGACTTGTGTTAAGACCAGAACTCCTGCCTTATTTTGTGACATGCCTGCCACCAAATTCGTTTTCCTTCTTTTAACTTTGAGCCTCTGAGCATCCTTTATGGTGTGATGAGTTTACTGGAGGCAGCAAATTACTGAGTCATGTGTTTTTGTCCACTTTCCACTCTCCATGTTTTCAATGCTTCATTTAATCTATTCATGGTAAGGCTGAACATTAAAATGTGAGAGTTTGACTCTGTGAAAATGCTCTTAAAGGCTGTTTTGTTTTCTTTAAGTTTTTGTGTTTATATATGTTTGTGTTTTCATTTTACAGATATGCTGTATCTTCTGCTTCTGTGTTTGTGATCTTGTGGAGTATTTGGCTTTTCTTTTGTTTCTTTTTACTTTTGTGCTCAGCAACTTTTATTTATTTATTTTTTAGTTTTTATTTTAAATATGTGGGGCACAATTCAGGTTCATGAATAAAAATGTTCATTAGGCTACTATGCTTATTGATGCAGTGTCCCCATCCCCCCTGGCAGTTTCCAACTACTGTCAATCCCTTTCTAATAGTACTACAATATTTGTTTGAGGTCCACTTACAAGCACCTTTTATATTTTTATTTTTCATTTTTTATTTTTTTTTTGAGTTGGAGTTTCACTCTGTTGCCCAGACTATAGTGCAGCGGCCGCTCCTGGCCACCGCAGCCTCGACCTGCTGGGCTCCGGCAATCCTTCCACCTCAGCCTTCTGAGTAGCCAGAACTACAGGCGCGCGCTACCACGCCCAGCTAATTTTTTTTTATTTATTGTAGAGATGAGGTTTCACCTGCCTAGGCGGGTCTCGAACCTGCGGGTTCAGGAAATCCACTCACCTCAGCCTCCCAAGGTGCGGGATTACAGGCTGACCCACCAAACCCTGCGAAAAGCACCTTTTAAAGCATATTCTGTAGAGTTGTTCTCAAAATAACATATTCTCTTAGGGATTGACCTACTGAAAAGTATTTTAATATTCTCTCACTGATGAAACTAAGTCTGGGTCGGAATTTCTTATTTGTAATTTTTTACCACTGTGAATTGTAAAGATTTTGTTCCATTTTCTTATGGCCTACAATGTTTTGAAGATAAGTCTGCAGTAATTCTGACTGATCTCCTTTGAAATGTAGTCTTGCCTTTTCTCTTTGCCACTTTTAGTAAGTTTTCTCTTATGCTTGTTTTGTGTAGGTAAATTCCTATTTTTCTAGAGTTTGGTCTTCTCAAAAGAAATCTTTCAGGGTTTCTTTGAATCTCCTCTGTTCATACAGTCTATGGCCAAATATAATAAAATTTTTTGAATTACCTTATGGAATGTTTGTTATAGTATATTTTCCTTTTTCTTTCTTTTCCATTTGTTCTGATCAGATATAGGTTTGTTTTCTTGATAAAATTGTACTTCTCTTGGATAATTTCTTCATTCTTTTAAATTTTTTTCTATATGTGTTAATTCCAGAATTTGTTTTTTTAGCTCTGAGATACTTTCTTCTGCTTGATCAATTCTGCTTCCCATACTTGTCAGTTTGTCATTTGTATATTGAGTAGAGTTATTCATTTCTGTTGTTTCTAAGAATCCTTTCTTGAGTTTGTCCAGCTCTTTTCCAACTCAATTTGGTTTTAGTTCCAAACTTTCTAGATTTTTATTTATGCTGTCCAATAGTTATATTTGTAAGTTTTTTTGGGGTACTGTCCTTCTCATAGATAGCCATTGATTTTGCCCTAGTAGCTGTTCTCTCTAGCAGTGATTATTTGCTAGGGCTCTGGTCACCAGCAGTTCTTCATTGATTATTCTAAATTTGCAGCATTTTTCCTTTTTTGTCTTAAATTCCATTGCTCAGTGGTAATTGGAGAAGATATCACTTCGGATATTGTTTCTACTTTTGGTCCTTCCTTATGCTCCAGGATTGTTCAACTATGAATTAGAGTTGGAAGTCAGGTAATGTGTTGTCTCTTTTAAATTCTGAGTACTTACTAAAGGATAAGGGGTACTTCAAGTTTTCAGAACCTATTGGCAGGCCATAATATTTGCTATCTGGTGAATGGGCCTTCTGGGACTTGCTCTCCATCTCTGCAATATATGACTATACAATGGGTATGCTTGCATAGTCCCTTAGTCCAAGACAATGTAAAATGAGAAAAGAGAGGAGAATGAGAAGAAAAATGAGCATAATGAAAAATAAGTGTCTGCTCAGTTTCTCTTCCAGAAGATTTTGTTCCAACCCTGTAGTATCCAGTCTCTGGCCATGACAACATGGTTGCAAGGGTAAGGAGTACCATTCTGGCTTGGGTTTGGCTCTCCTGTATTCCCTCCACTGCTCTCACTGCCAGCCTTCAGTTTTCACCAGCAAATATTCCTAAGAAAACCTCCCAAAATGTCTACTGTGAGGTCTCCCACTCCCTTTGCATGTGCCTATGTTCATTTCAGTATGGGGTTGGGACATCTTTCTCTGCGGTATCCTGTGTTTGAAGTATCTGCTCAAGTTAAACAATGGTCAATTTCAGAGGAGTGTGTTAATCATCCCATGGTCTCAGGATACAGGCTGTTCAGGATACAGGCAGCTCAAAATTTGATAAAGAAAAAAATATCTCTGTCCAGTCCTAGGACAGAGAAAATGCTGATAGTCCATATTTTTAAATTTTTTCTCTGTCTGGTCTCAGTTTCAGATTTCCTCCCCCTGCTTTTTCCATGGTCTGTGCTGCCTGTGTCCAGTCTGCTACTGCAGGTATTGGTGTGTGCTGAGTGTCAGTTGATCTCTTCTGCCTTTTTCCCAAGAGATGTTCCATGAATGGTTGAACCTTGTGAATGGAACAGGTGCCAAATTCAGAACTTTGGCAAATTGTAGCCTTTTCTACAACACATCCCAGGCGTTTGGTTTCAGGTCTCGCATCAGGTGGACATTCACTCACCCACTTGCACACAGGAACAGATGCAGATTAGTTTTTTTGCACTCACTCATGTGACTTTTGTGCACTTTTATTGAATCCAAAGTCATATTTTCTTTTGTTTGTATAGGTTTTCAAAACCATTGCCCCATCTTTCTGTCTTTTTGGAGGGAGTTCTTCTCAGTCAGTATAAAACAAAAAACAAAGGAAGCTATCACTTTTGGCAGACGCAAAATGACTTTTGTCTGTGTGTCTATGCAATTAAAACAAAATTCGGTTCCCCATTAGGACAAAAAGAAAATCACACAAAAGGAAGGAGATTCCTTTAAACACACGATCCCTTGCTCCAAATTTGTGGGAAAAAAATTCTTTTTAAATTCAGGACACAAACTCTGTGATTATGTAAGAAAAGCAACAATGGCTCTTTTTGCCTTTTTTTAACCATTAAAGTAAAATTCATTATTTTTCACAGAGTGCGACACAAGTTCACACAATAAAGATATTTTATTTTTCAAATCAAAACAGGAAAGAAAGGAAAACTCAAACATTGTAAAGGCATAGCATAACTTTGTAGTTGATTGAATCCTTTTAATGCTGCAGAACAGACTGCATTTGGTCAGAGTGGCCATTTTTTCCCCTTCACATTGTGAAATCATTTTATATTGTTTTTTAGTAGAAAAGACAAAAAATGTACAAAACCCTACTTTTAAATACAACATCTCTACCAATTAAAAAGTCAAAGAGATTTTTCTACAAAATGTAAAGTTTCTTTTTTTCTTCTTAAATTATTCACAAAAAGCAGCTGGAAATCAGGAAGGCAGCTGCCACTCTAGGGTTTCAAATCCATTAATACCACCACAGAACAATTGAGACAGTCACAGATCTAAAAGGGAAAGGAAACAAAGGCCAGTGTTTGGCATTTGCTTTTATCCACAGGTTTTCCCAGAGCTTTGCTTGGAATTGAAAGCAAAATATATAGATAAACAGGGCTTCTCAATACACAGGAAGGGGGAGCCTCAGCACCTCCTGCCAACAGAGGTGGCTCTGTGCAGTAAGACTGTGGGGCACGAGGTGGTATCTCAGGCCAGGGCTTCTGGTCTCTCTACAACCAATCACCCTTTCCAGGAATCTCAGCAGACTACAATGCATGGCTCCCTGGATGTGCTGCCATTTCCTTCTAGTGATAGTGGCCTCTGCAAGAATACCAGGCAACCTGCTGAGTTCCAGGCAGTAACTGATGGAAATACTTCCTTTATCAACCATTGGGTGGATGATGCTTGGCTATGCTTCTGTCTTCCCTACCCCTTCCCAGGTCCATCAACAACCCCTCTTCACCCTTCCGCTGACCTCCCAGCTCTTGCACACGCCCCAGCAGTTCAGGTCTGGGTGAGAGCTATCAGATATATTCCCTCTCTAGCCTCCTCCCTCAATGATTCCCCCTGCAACCTCTCATATTCTTGCCTCTCCCAGTTCCATTCACATTTGTACTCAAGTCTCCTAGATGCTGGGGCTGGAGAGTATCATAAAAGAAGAGGGTCAGGTCCCCACAGAGAACCAAAGAATAGCCTTGTCAGGCACCTAGGGACAGTAACTCTTGGACTCTTCACCCAACTTAAATGGTCCCTGCCCTTCCTTCTGTTCTACTAGCTAAGCAAGAGCAGAGCTGTGGTGAAAAGGCAGTGGGGAGTTGGTGCCTAGGGCTGTAAACAGTGTGAAGCCTGTAGTATTGTGCTTGTCACCTAGGAAGAGTGCCGGCAGGTGGAGGCTGATTAGTGTGCAAGCCCCATCTTTCTATCTATAATTATCTGAATACCTAAAATTCATGATTTTTAAAATTTGTAAAATAACTGTGATTACATGAAAACCGCCTCAGAGAGATATGCAAATCCAGAATCACAGGGGTGAAGAAATACTTGTGGGGGCTCAAAAGTTTGGTGACATTACCCAGGCAATTTTCATGAAGTTTTGGTTGAAAGGTGTAAAGTAATATTAGGGTGAGAGCTGTGAAATCCACACACACCACACTCTAGTGACTTTCCTTCCAGGAATCCACAAGTTCTCAGGCTGACAGTGCAAGTCAATACCAAAATGACTGCAAAGTGTGCAGGATTAATGAGTGAGAAAAACACATGAGGTTTCTCCAGACATGCTGTTACAATTGAATGCCGGTGATGTACTGTCCTTCTTCCTCTGAGTTATGGCTTTCAAAGAAGTCTCAAGATATACACTTTATTTTCCAGTCTCCAAGAAGGACTTTTGTATAATCTTAAGCCTCACGAGAATAAAA
>CAUYQG010077535.1:0-31161 GCA_963574415.1 Tarsius wallacei | reverse complement strand
CTCTTCTCTCTCTCTCTCTCCTATCTCCCTTTCTTTCTCCCTCCCTCCCTCCCACCCTCTCTCACCTCTCTCCCTTTCTTTCGCCCGCCCTCCCTCCCTCTCTCTCTCTCTCTCTCTCTCTCTTTCTCTCTCTCTCTCTCTCTCTTTCTTTCTCTCTCTCTCATGTGTCTAGGTTGTAAAATGGGAGCATCTCTCTCCATATGTTCTTCTCTGTGCCTACTTTACAGTTCAAACATTTATAAATACAACCAGAGGCATCAGTAACTAGTTACTGGTTATAAATCCAAAAATGCAGGAATGACTATAACGAGAAAATCCCACCTTTCTTCATTCTGTAGCTGTAGCATTATAGCTCTTTGGAAACCTTTTCCTGAACTAAGACAGAAATGCATTCACAAGCTAATCTCTTATTTTTAAAGTAGATAGGCTTTTTAAACATAATTTCCATGTTATTGTGGTAATAAACATAAATGAAATTTACCATTTCACCATTTTTAAGTGTACAGTTCAATGGTGTTAAGTATATTCATGTTGTGCAGCTACCACCACCATCTATCTCCAGGACTTTTTCATCTTCCCAAAAGGAAACTCTGTTCCCATGAAACACTAACTCCCCACTCCCCTACCCCAGCCTCTGACACCCACTGTTCAACTTTGTCTCTGAATCTGACTATTCTAGAAATTTCATATAAGTGGAATTATACAGTACTTGTGCTTTTGTGTCTGGATTATTTCACTTGGCATAATGTCCTCAAGGTTCATCCAGGTTAGAGCATGTGACAGAATTACTTTCCTTTTTTAAGGCTGAGTAATATTCCAGTGTACAGATGACCACATTTTGTTTATCCATTCATCTGTCAATGGGACACTTGGGTTGCTTCAACCTTTTAGCTACTGTTAATAATGCTGCTATGAACATGTGTACAAAGAGCCATTTGCATATAACTTTCTTGGCCAGCCAAAATGAGGAAAGCTTTGCCTGATCTGCAGTTATGCTGAGTTCAGTTATTTCCATTGCTAGATGCAGATTCAACTCAATGAATCTGCTGAAATGTGGTTTTCTTGAAATTCCCACTCACAAAAAGCCAGTTGGAAGCTTCTTTGGAACACAAATCCTGAGAGAAATGTCTCCAACATCCCTTCTCCATCTTTCTCCCGTCCTCCCTGTATCTTCTCTACCTCTCTGGGAAGTAGTCCATCCTTTTTTCTGTTTGAGCCCATCCTCCCACCTGTGCTTTCGGCAGCATTGTGTATTGACTTGCATTCCATCAAACACCTGACTCCACCAACTGTCCCCCTTCCTTATAATGTCAACCTCCCACACCTTTGGCTCCTTCTCAGCATGTAAATGCATTCAAAACTCCCCCAGTTCACAGGCACACCCATGGCACATGTGCATACGCACACACACACCCACACACACAAACACATATGAGTCCCCACTCCATCCGGCTCCCCACCAGCGCTTGCTGCCTTTAAACACATCATCTACACTTACTGTCCCTCACTCTCTTGCAGACTAATCCCTCCTTAACCCTCTGCAATCTGCCTTAGACCCAAGCACTCAACTGACACCATCCTCACCAAAGCTACCCTTTGTATTCATTTCTTGGGGTTGCCGTAACAAATTATCATGAACTGAGTAACTAAAACAACAGAAATTTATTCTCTCACAATTTAGAGGTCAGAGTCCAAAACCAAGGTAGCAGGGTCACAGTCCCTCAAAAGCTCTAAAGAAGAATCCCTCCTTGCCTCTGTCAGCTTGATGGCTCCAGGCATTCCTTGGCTTGTGACCACATCACTCCAGCCTCTGCCTCTGTCTTCACATGGCTTCTTCTCTGAGATGCTATGTGTTCTTTTCTGTCTCTTTTGAGGATTTCTAGTTGGATTTAGAGCCTACCCTAATCCAATATGATCTCATCTAGATCCTTATGTTAATTATATCTGCAAAGACCCTACTTCCAAATAAAGTCACATTCTGAGTTTTGGGGTAGACATGAATTTTGGAGGGACACTATTTCACCCACTGCACTAGTGAATTTCAATTGCCAAGTCCAGTGGACATCCCTCAGTGGCTCTCTGAAGCATTTGTTTTGGTTATTCAAAACAGAAACAGCTTTAGGTTTTCTACTGATTTTTTAGATAACAAAAGCCTATTAAGGGAAAATTTAAATATAGAAAAATTAAAAGAGAAATCAGAACACCCACAGAAACTTACAACTCAGAGATTGATCAAAATGTACATTTTGAAGAACATTCTTCTCCACATAAACACACACACATTTACAAACATACACATATTACTGTAAAACAGCAATAGATGCAAAGTAGACCATATGTTTCTTATTCTGCTTTTTCCCTTAACACTGTGGCCTGGGCAATCTGCCAGGTCAATAAACACATATTCACTCATTCAACAAACAGGTGCTGCAGGCCTACTATGTGTACCAGGTGCTTTTTCCAGGCCTGAGTTCTATCCATGAATAAAACAGACATCAATCCCTGCCCTCTGGGAACTTACCTTCTGGCAGGGGCCAACAGACAATTAAAATAAAACACAATAAGTAACTTTTACCTTGTTGGAAGCTAAAAAGCAAACAGGAGTATAAGGAAAGATGACCATGAGTGCTGGGAGGTAGTAGATGCAATTTTAAATGTAAGCCTCATTGAGATGACTTTTGCAGAGAGTTGAAGACCCCAAAATACTGAAAAATTTTTTTCTTTTTTTTTTTCTTTTTGAGTCAGGGTCTCATGCTGTCACTCAGACTGGAGTGCAGTGGCGGATCACAGCTCACTGGAAGCTCGACCTCCTGGGTTTAGGCTGTCCTTCCACCTCAGCCTCCCAAGTAGCTGGGACTACAGGCATGTGCCGCCACACCCAGCTAATTTTTCTGATCTTTTGTAAAAGCAAGGACTTGCTATGTTGCCTATGCTGATCTCTATTCATGCAAACTGCCCATCTTAGCCTCCCAAAGTGCTGGAAAGACAGGCATGAGCCACCACGTCCAGCTTGAAAAATCATTTTTAATGGCCACATAGTATTCCATCAATGATATCTGCAACAGTGTTTTACCAGTGCTTTTGTGACAGACATCTGGGTTGTTTCTAATTGTTTGCTACTATAAAAGAGGATGTGATATACAGCCCGCATACAATTTGTGAGCGTTTGTGAAATTTATTCCTTTGACTAAATGACCCTGAAATGTTGATCCAAGGCTTGTTTCTAAATTGTGATACTGTTGTCCTACCCTTTAGAGATATGCTACTATTATACATGTTCAATAACACATATGAGTTTGAAATTACACTTCCTCTTTCAACACACACCCTCCATATACTGCGTTTATCATTTGTTTTTAATTTTGCCAATCTTAGAGTTAGAAAATATTACCTTATTTGTGATGCTCTTACTTTGCCATGGTTGCACAGTCTTTTTGTGTACTTTTCAGCTATGTGTATTTCTTCTCTCAGAAACTCCTTCTTTACTTCCTTTGACTATTTTTTGCTTTTGTATGTTGGGAATATATATGTTATATATTGCTAATATTTTTCCTGGTTTGCCTTCATACTTTTTCTTACAGACATTTAAACTTTTGATGTTGTCAAAAATATGTCTTTTAAGATAGTTGCTGGATTTCTATTGTGATTTTTTAAAAAGGCCTTCCCAACTCCTAGAATTATAAATATAAATATATATCTTCTACTTCTGTAGTATTATTTTTTGCCTTTAAATCCCCAATCTATTTGGATTCTATTCAGATATAAGGAATAAAGAAAAGACTCATCATTTTTCTTCCAAGTGAGCAACCAATTGACCCACAGCCTGTGCCTAATAATGTCCCTAAATAATGCCCCCTTTGCATCAGCCCCAGGTCCCAAGTGGCCCCTCAGCTCCAGCCCCACACACGTGGTTCCCACAGGAGAGCTCACAGGGGATATATGCAGCCCAAACTGTCACCATCCATTGCCCTTCAAAATCCATTCCTGCAGGGCTCAGTGGCTCAGACTGTAATCCCGTGCTTCGGAAGACTGAGGTGAGTGGATTGCCTGAGCCCGCAGGTTCGAGACCCACCTGGGCAACTTGGCGAGACCTCATCTCTACAATAAATCAAAAAATCAGCTGGGCATGGTAGTGCGTGCCTGTAATTACAGCTACTCGAAAGGCTGAGGCGGAAGGATGACCAGAGCCCAGTGGGTCGAGGCTGCAGTGGCCGGGAGTGGCCACTGCACTCCAGTCTGGGTGACAGAGTGAGACTCCAACTTAAAAAAAAAAATCCATTCCTTCTTCTCTCAACTACCTACCATCCCCCATCATTCTCCTGCCCACACCCTACCACACCCACTAGCCTCCAAGTGAGATCAGTTCTCCTTCTTACTGAGCCCCAAGTCCATTGCCACCTCCTCACTCCTATGCTGCTACCTTATTTCAACACCTAGCCATTTCTTCTTCCCACAGGCATCCCTTGGCAACCCACAGCCCAGCGAGTCAAGGCCAACATGTGGACTCTTTTTGTAGCACCCATGAGCTAAATGTTAGGAATAGATTTACGTTTTGTAGGGACTATAAAAAGTTAAATTTAAAAGAAAAAGAAAAAGAGTATGCAAGACAGACCTGTGTTATCTAAAAAGCCTAAAATACTTACTTTCTGGCCCTTTATGGGAAAAGTGTGCCAACCCTTGCATCTAATCCATAATCTACACCACTACTCTCCTGAGACATCTTTCTAAAGCACATAAAATATTCAATCAAATCACTCCCCAATGTAAGACCAGCTCCTTAACCTAGCACTTTGGGGTCTGGCCCAGCCCTCATCCACCTCTCTGTGTTCATCTCCTTTTGTTTCTTTCATGCATGCCATATTCCAGCAGCCCAGAATCTCTGCCAGTCTCTGCCAAAGATGTTTCATGCCTTCCAGGCTTTTACACATATTGTTCTTGCTTTTTAAATGACCCCACTATCCCAGGTTTTGTCTATCAGGAAGCAAGCACATACTCATCACTTCCTTGTTAAACCTCATCCTGCTCTCCACCCGAGAAGTTGAAGTCTTACTGATGCCTTCCCCAGTGCCCCTTTCCCTTACCTTTGTTTTCACATTGTGTTTCAATGTGTTGCTTACTTGTTCCAATCAGAGAAAATCTCTTCCCAATGAGATTTTTTGAAGGTTAGAAAGAGATCTCACATGTCACGATGCTCTGCATTTTGAGATGCCCCCTCTATTGAAGAGTGATGGGACAACATTACCACATTCTTTTAATTCAGGGAAAGGGGGCAGAAAGAAGAGAAAAACGAAAGTAAATGAAAAGCCAAACCATATTTGCTGACCATCTAGGGAATCAACAGCACAATAACTGCTTAAGTAGGCCATTTTTTTTAGTTGTAAGATATGCATAATATAAAAGTCACCAGTATGGCTATGTTTAAAGGTACAGTTTAACGGCACTAAGTCCATTCACAATATCGTACAACCACCATCACGATCCGCTTCCAGAACTGTTTTTATCATTCCAAACAAATAACTCTCCATTTCTTCCTTTCCCCAGCTCCTGGAGACCTCTATTTTACCTTCTGTCTCTATGAATGTGTCTCTTTTAAGTTCCTCGTGTAAAATTGGAATTACATATTTGTCCTTTTGTGTCTGTTTCACTTAGTCTATGTCTTCAGGATTCATTCATATATCAGAACTCCCTTCCTTCTTAAGGCTGAATAGTATTCAATTGTATGCAGATACCACATTTTGTTTATGCATTCATCTCTTGACAGACATCATGGTTGTTCCTACCTTTTCACTATCGTGAATAATGCTGCTATGAACACGGGTGCACAAGTGTCTGTTTGAGTTCCTGCATTCATTTCTTTGGGGTTTCCTAGAGGTAAAGTTGATGGATCACATGATAATTGTATGTTTAACTTTTTGAGGGCCCAACATACTTGTTTCCATGACAGCTGCACCATTTCTACATTCTCACCAGCAAAGTACCAAGGTTCCTGTTTCTCCACATCTCTTACACTGTCTGTTATTTTTTCTTTGTCTTTTTATAATAATCATTTTAATGGGTGTGAGTGTTATTTCACTGTGGTTTTGATTTGCATTTTCCTAATGACCAGAAATGAAGAGCATCTTTCCATGTGTTTATTGGCCATTTGTATATCTTCCCTGGAGAAATGTCTACTCAAATTCTTTGTCCATTTTTGAATGGGTTGTTTGTTTTTTTATCAAGTTGTAGGAGTTCTTTATGCGTTTGAGATATTAATCCCTTATCAAATGTATGATTAGAAAACATTTTCTCTCACTCTGTATGTTGTAGGTGATTTTTGATGAGGAAGAAATTGTGCTTTTGCGTCACTAACGGCATGCCTGAACAACTAAAACTTGATTAAACCCAGCAGAAAGATTGTATCTGCCCCTTTTTCCTGCAGCTCACTCTAACAGCCCCTCTGGGTTTCCAGGCCTCCCAGACCCATTTCCCCTGCCTCCCCCCATAGCAAAGTCCACCAGGCCTGTCACAGGGACAGTTGGCTCCATGGGTCCTATAAGCTTTGCCCCTCAGTAGCTCCATCACTGTTCTTTCCAGTTAATACCCCCAACAGAGACCCTGTGGAGTTTAGTTATGATTTCCTTAGATTCAGATCAAGCAAATATCTCAGTTTCTAAATTACCGTGTATATGGATAGGACACTTTCGCATCAACTGCTTTAACATCACATAGCTCTTTGTGTGATAAATTTTTAAAATCAGATGTCAGAAGAGTGTCTCAATGTGTTGTTTGAAAATCCTTGATTTTTTCTGGTTATAAAAGTAATATAAATTTATTCTTAAAAATTTGGAAAAATCAGAATGTTGCAAAGAAAATTTAAAGCACCAGTAAGTCCCCCACCCAGGATTGTCCTGTCAACATCTGGGTGTATTTCCCTCCAAGTTTTGACTTTGCACGTGTATTTGAGATCCATCCTGTTTTTCTGTTAGGTTTTCCCCGTAGCATGAAAAAAATCATAAAGTACTTTTCGAATGTTTTCTCAGGTACTAGAAGTCTCACCCGTAAAATTCATATGTAATTTGAAATGTAAGTTTTTCATAAAGAAAACACCTACTGTAGACCAGGGCCACCAGAGAAGGTTTCCCTGCAACAAGAGCTGTATCTGAAATGCAGCAACACAATTCCACTGATTCAGGGACCAGGCTCCTTCTAGCTGTGGATTGTCATTTGTTATTTCTTTCAGGCTACATTTCAACACTGGGCTATTTTGTACCTCAGCTAGCTTTGTGTAAAGTGATCATTTTTCTAAAAGAGAAAGAAACAGAAGAGAAAGAAGGAGGGAAACCCTGACTTTCACATAGGCCCACGTTGACCCTGAGTCAATATCTAGAAAAGCAACTCTCAAGTCAAGAAAATCATCAAAATTCTCGGTACTATTCCTCCAGTCCTTTTGTGTGCATTTGTGTAGCACTTCACAGTTAGCAGAAAGTGTCCTCCCCTCTATATTATCCCTGGTGGTAAGAAGTTGTTGGTGTCATTGGTTGTGCAGGAACACGAGACAAATGTCTGCCTCCCCAGTGATAACTGCCACTTGCCCAACCTGAGCAGCTCCAAGTACTCCTGGAAATGCCGTTCAGATCCCCTGCTCAAATTCACATCAAATTCCAAGAAAGAAACATTACAAAATGTGATTAACATACCCTCCTGTATTCCCCCCGCATACATCTACATATGTGTGTGGGATGCTGAGGCACCGCTCACTCACAGCTCAGACCTAGAGTGGTTCTTTTTCTCTCATCCAGTGTTCCCTGCGATGACTCTGGACACAGCCATGAGACTCTGGCCCCTCTTTCGCCCCTGTCACAAACCCTGCCTATGCCACATCCTCTCCTCCTCCCTGACTGTGCCCTTCCTGACCCCTTGGGGCTCTTACTTCAGTCTCTTCTATTTTTCCAAAACTCTCACATTTCCTTGGCTTTTTTGAGTTTCTCTCAACTCTGGGCTTGTTCCTCCCATCAGCCACCAGGAAGCAAGGCGCAACCTTCCCTGCCCATCTTCCTACTGATGCATCCGGCCAGCACCCATTGCTGGGGCCCCACTGAGGCCACCTTCCAACCATACTCGCAAGAGGTTTGGCCTTCTATGTTGGTTTATAAAGGCATGGGAAGACCATATGCATTTACATCAACACCAAACACAAGCATCAACTTACCATAAGCTAATTCATTACAAACACCAAACTCAAACACTATATCTTCAACCTTTTTGTATTTCACTTTGCTCTTTCTCATACCCAGTCCTTCCTTTACTCTTCTGTTTATAGGTATTATGTATTTCTGCCTGTGAAATTAGAGGCAAGGTTCAATTTGATAACAGATACAAAATGTGTAACAGGTCAAACATGATATTTTTTCTTGTCATTTTTCTTTGTATTTTTATAATACATTTTAATGGGTGTTAAGTATTATCTCATCGTGGATTTGATTTGCATTTTCCTTATGACCAGTGATGAAGAGCATCTTTTCATGAACTTATAGGCCATTTGTGTATCTTCTCTGGAGAAATGTCTACTCAAGTCCTTTGTCCATTTCTGAGTGGGTTGTTTGTTTTTTGCCAAGTTGTAAGGGTTCTTCTTACATTCTCTACCACTGACTTGGGGCCCAGTTTCCTTCACCCTCTTAATGTCAATGTCCCCCAGTAAAAGGGGAAAAGATATAAGATAGGAACACATCCACTATTTGAGACAGTGGTCTAGAAAGGCACACCCTACTCCAGGTGGGCTGGGACTCAGTCATCGTGGCCACCCTTCAGTGCAAAGAGGATGGGAAGTATGGTCCAGGCCTGAGGAGAAACCAGTTTGGGGGGATCAATGACAGTCTCCCCAGACTACCCAGAGCACATACCGCAACTCACTCATCTCATTCATTAACCCTTCAGACTGGTTCCTCCAGTTCAGGATAAATATTTGGAGCTTAAAGTTTGCACTTGAGCCAGAAAAGGGGGGAAGCAGCTGCACATTGAGCATGGGCAGGAGACAGGGGCCGATTTCCCCCACAGCATGTCTAAAGTATGGAGCGTCACTGAAGACTGTTGAGAATCAGCTAATTTGATAAACCCTTTTCTTCCACTTAAAAACTCAGAGAGACAAGGGCTCAGGGCAGCCTCGCACAGCCAGGCAGCCTAACAGCAGTCAAGGCAATATCAGACACCAGGCCTGCTGGTGCCTTTGCAGGGCTCTGCAGACAAATAGAACAGAGTTTGAGCCCAGATATCACAACACCTGAAGTCATATTTAAAGACTCCCACTCAGGGAAAAATTAGCAGTGATAGTTCAGACTTGACCATTGAAGGCCAAAACATCCCACCCTGTAAGAGGTGCAGGCTATGAGCCGCACATCACCTCTGCCCCCCATCCACCTACCCTGCTTGCTTCCAGCTGTCCCCACCTCAGCAGCCTCTCTTCAGTTTCTGTCCTGGTATCTGTTCCAAGAAGGAGAAAAAAGCAAATTGCCTTAATTACAAAGTAAAGGGCTATTGAGGGCAATGATCTAGAAGTCAAAGCTGTCAAACGGAAGAGCAGGCTCTGCAGACCAGATGCTATCTCTTTCTCGGGCTGAAACATAAAAATAGATCCATGGGACTGATTTTTAAGGGAACTAACAAGTCATGAGCAAGGCTAGTTTGTAAGCTGAGTTGGTGGCACTCAAGCCCATCCCCAGCTATTTTCTTATCAAATAAATGATGTTTTTCAACAGATAGCATTCATCCTTTAATCAAGGGAAGAACATAGTGACCACAGAGGAAATATATGGCAGAGTCAAAGGACAGAGCATGAATGCCGGGGGGAAGATCAGACTTTTAGAAAACTTTAGAATTATTGGCTGAATAAGTAATTTCTTTTTTTAATTTTTATTTTAAAGATGTAGGGTGTAATTTAAGGTTAGGTTTACAAATGGTCATTGGGAACATATGCATGATGGAATAAGTAATTCCATGCAGTGGTTTATATTCCTTTAATCTCAGAACCAGTTCCAATGCACTCAGATTTTAGAAGAGTTTTCCTACTAGTGAGGGTACCAATGTAATAATCATGAAGGCCATAAGAAGAAAAGTAACCACAAGCTAAAACTACAGATGTTAAATGTTGACACAGAAACCAAATCAAACATGTAAACACCCAGAAAAGGAGAAAACATTTCTCTGCACTTTTTTTTACACCTTGATGTTCAATCAACCATTAAAGTGCAATGCATGCATACTTACCAATAAAAACCAGAAAATTTTTTTAAAACCTGAAATTTGACTAATAATTTTAAAAGCTTATTCAAAATTCTTGTCCTAAATATGAGAAAAGTATCAGGGAACAATTTATTACATATCTGTTTCATACAGGCACATATCACACGCATAGTTTTGTTTAACCTTATAAACAATCTTCTAACAGTCAAAGAGAGGTGGCTCATGCCTGTAATCTTAGCACTTTGTGACACTGAGGCAGGAGGATTGCTAGAGCCCAGGAGTTTGAGAACCAGCCTTGGCAACATAGCAAGACCTCATCTACAAAAAAAAATTAAAAAAAAAAAACTAAGCTAAACATTAGCCCAGCATGGTGGCATACACCTATAGTCCCAGCTACTCAGGAAGCTGAGGTAGAAGGATCACTTGAGCCCAGGAGGTAAAGGCTGCTGTAAGTCGTGTTCATGCCACTGCACTCTATCCTGGGTGACAGAGTGAGATCCTGACACACACACACATGTGAGTGGGTATTATGATCATCTTGTAAGTGAGGGAACTAAGGCTCACAAATTTGGATAGCGTATTAGTCAGTTCAGGGTGTCATAGTGTAATATCCCAGACTGGGAAGGCTAAATATTAGACATGCATTTTCTCACAGTTCTGGAGACTGGAAGTCCAAGATCAAGATGTGAGCAGAGCTGGTTTCTGGTGAGGCCTCTCTCCTTGTTTCGCAGATGGCTGCCTTCTCACTGTTTCCTCATATGGGCTTTCTTCTGTCTGTGTGTATCCCTGGTGTCTATTCCTCTTCTTATAAGCACATCAGTCCTATTATATGAAGTCCTGCCCTTATGAACTCATTTAACCTTTAATTGTCTCCTTAAAGGCCCTATCTCCTAAGACAATCCCATTGAGGGTTGGTGCGTCAATATCTGGAATTTAGGAGGGACACTGTCCGTAACAGATAATACATTTAAGGACTCACAGTTGCTAAGTGGTACAACCAAGACTGTCTGAACCCAAAGATTATTTATTTATTCAGAGCTCACTGCCTCACCCATGCCTCATATCACCTCAGATAGAGTGGGGATACATCCCTCTGTAAGAGCTAACACATTGTACCCCACACCTTTAAAATAATTTTTTTAAAAAGAGTTAACACAGTAGAACTTGTTGGCAGAGAGACATTTTTGCCGCAGTAAGTTCCGTCCTGGTGGGTAGAGTGATGACATACTTACACAAGCTAGATCAGGGATGTCTAATCTTTTGGCTGACTGGGACACATTGAGGAAAGAGGAATTGTCTTGGACCACACTTAAACTTTAGAATACAGTTAGTGTACACATAATGAGTTATTTTTTGTATTTTTTTATTACAAAGTTTAGAAAAGTGAGAACAATATAAAACTAACGGGAAATTTGATCTTATTTTTGTAAAACTAATCTAGAAATGTCTGGTTTGAAAGAAGTGGTCACAATTCTTAGTGAGTTCTCAAGGTGTTCATCAGAAATGTTTGTCCAAATTTTGCTCTTCATGAGCTTCATAATTGAAAACAGCTGCTCACAAATGTATGTGCTGCCAAAAAGAGATGTCATGAATGAGTCGTGATTGTGAACTTCAAAAATGGAACTATGTACAGAGTCACAAAGAAAACAAATGATAAAAAACACATGCTGTCAAAAGATTTTGCGGGGCCGCATTACTAACTGTCCTGGACCGCATGCAGCCCACGGGCGGTGGGTTGAACAGGCCTGAGCTAGACCAAAGAGCCCAGAAATCCCAATCAACTGGAGGCCTATGCAGATGGCACCAACGAAAAATGGTTTTGTCTATTTTGTTTATAGCTACACAAACAGTATTTGGCTTCACTACCCCATACAAAGTGTGCAATTTCATGATCCTCCAAGAGCCAGCATTTCACTCCGTTTCTTTTCTTTTCTCCAAACCACCAGCTAACGTCCTGGAGGGCGACTCTATGGATCAGGATGTTGAGAGCCCCGTGGCCATTCACCAGCCAAAGTTGCCTAAGCAGGCCAGGGACGACCTGCCCAGACACATCAGCCGTGACCGGACCAAGCGAAAAATCCAGAGGTACGTGAGGAAAGACGGCAAGTGCAACGTCCATCACGGCAACGTGAGGGAGACCTACCGCTACCTGACCGACATCTTCACCACCTTGGTCGACCTGAAGTGGAGATTCAACCTGTTGATTTTCGTCATGGTTTACACAGTGACGTGGCTGTTTTTTGGGATGATCTGGTGGTTGATTGCATACATCCGAGGAGATATGGACCATATAGAGGACCCCTCCTGGACTCCTTGTGTTACCAACCTCAATGGGTTTGTCTCTGCTTTTTTATTCTCAATAGAGACAGAAACCACCATTGGTTATGGCTACCGGGTCATCACAGATAAGTGCCCGGAGGGAATTATTCTCCTCTTAATCCAGTCTGTGTTGGGGTCCATTGTCAATGCATTCATGGTGGGATGCATGTTTGTAAAAATATCTCAACCCAAGAAGAGGGCAGAGACCCTGGTCTTTTCCACCCATGCGGTGATCTCCATGCGGGATGGGAAACTGTGCCTGATGTTCCGGGTAGGGGACCTTAGGAATTCCCACATCGTGGAGGCTTCCATCAGAGCCAAGTTGATCAAATCCAAACAGACCTCAGAGGGGGAGTTCATCCCCCTGAACCAAACGGATATCAATGTAGGGTACTACACGGGGGATGACCGTCTGTTTCTGGTGTCGCCGCTGATCATTAGCCACGAAATTAACCAACAGAGTCCTTTCTGGGAGATCTCCAAAGCCCAGCTGCCCAAAGAGGAACTGGAAATTGTGGTCATCCTGGAAGGAATGGTGGAAGCCACAGGTAAGGCTTGTTACATCCTAAGATATCTGTAGGATAGATGCTCATTTTAAACTGGACTGATGTTCTTGTTTACCACAAGATAAAGAATACTGATTCTCACTCACTGCTGACATTTCCTTGCTTCATGAAATAGTATGCCTTTGTGTTCCATAACCTGAAGTATATTTGCCAAGAAGTCTAGCCATTTAGATTTGAAAAGCTGTTTGGAAAACAAATTAATGAACAATGAAGAATCACTTTACAAGATATTATAAATTTCCAAATATTTACCTAAATTAACATCTGATCTGTCTCTGAAGCAGTTTTCAAATGGCTTTAAAAATTGCTGATTTAAATAATTGAGGTTATTTATTACCAAGTTAAGGGGAGGAAGTTAAGCTTTTCACAGAAAGCCTGACAAACTGCTTTAATAAAAATGCAGTTTCACTCATTCTTTGGGAGCCATTTGCAAGACCCGCAGAATTGGTTTTTCTTTTGTATCAAGTGAGCATTTAGTATCTCTCCATACTGTACCTACTGAACCCGCCCCCTAGAGACATAATGCTGCAGACCTTGTAAATAACTCTGGCAGGAAAGAAAAAGATTGAGGATTCATTCATCTTAATTCCATTGACCCTTCTGCTGTTAACGGCTAATCATTTGTGTGTTCTAGAGAAGATAATCTGTCCTTAAAATGGAGAAAATGATCTGCTTTTATTGAAGTTTTCACTCATATCTGAACTTTACACATATGACACATCCAAAGAGCAAAGCAGGTTCTGCTCATATTTATCTGTAACAGTCCACAAAATAGAGCCAACAGCTCCTACTGAGATAATAATGTCTCCCAGGGAAAGTATAACTAGAACCTTAATTCATTAATTCAATCACTGCTCTTCTGAATTATCAATACTAACCTTGGGTTCTCTTTTGTGATACAGTCTTCTCTTTTGTGCTTTTAAGTTTTCAACTTGAAGCTCAGGGTTGGTTTATATCAGGGGTGTCCAACCCATTGGCTTCCCTGGGCTGCATCGAGCAAAGGGGAATTATCTCAGGCTGCACAAAAATTATATAATATATACATAATAAGACTTTTAGTATATATACATAATAAGACTTTTTGTTATAAAGTTTAGAAAAACGAGAACAATGTAAAACTAGTGAGAAATTTTTACCTTGTTTTTGTAAAACTAATCTATCAATGTCTGGTTTGATGGAGTTGGTCGCAATTCTTAGTAAGTTCTCAAGGTGCTCATGAGAAACATTTGTTCAAATTTTGCTCTTCCTGTTCATAATTGAAAACAGTTGCTCACAAATGTATGTGCTGCCAAAAAGCAATGTCAAGAATAAGGTGTGATTGTGAACTTTGAAAATGGAACTATACATAGGGACACGAAGAAAATAAATGCTAAAAAACACATGATGTTAAAAGATTTTGTGAGGCCACATCACTAGCCATCCTGGGCCGCACGTGGTTGGACATGCTTGGTTTATATGGTCCAAAAATGCATGACCAATAGGCCAGTCCCAGATTCTTCATCTGCCTGTAACACGTAACCTAATCCTGGTCATCCCTTTCAAAGAAAAGTCATTGGCCCCATGTGTCTATCTCCCTGGACCCAACAGGCATTGTACCTCTAACAAATGTCTCTTATGGTGATGCAAGTTTTTGCAGTAGGTTTGTTGTTGTTGTTGTGGTGGTGGTGGTGGTGGTGGTGGTGGTGGTGGTTTTAATAGCTTTAAGAGGTACAAATGGTTTTTGGTTACCTGGATGCATTGTATAGTGGCGAAGAAATGGGAATGAAGGGTTTTGCGTGAAACTCAATGGTAGGAGTGCTTTAAAGAATGACAAAATACTGTTGTGAAATACTAAATAAGTGCTGGGATGTTAACAGGGCTTTCTGTACCTTGAGCCTGATTTGGGGGCGTACTTGCAAAGTAATAGATGGCTGGGAGAGAAGGGGAGAGAGGAGAGAAAGGAGAGAAGAAGGGATGGACAAAGGGTTAGGAGGAAGACAGGGAGGGAGGAAAAGGGCAGGAAGGGGAGGAGAGGAGAGGTCCAGAGGGGTGGAAGGGGAGCTCTGTCACTTTCCCACAAACCAGAAACTTCTCCAACCTTAGCTGAGCATAGGGACTCTGGATCCCCCTAGTGGTGGCCACTGAGGTACAGCCTCTGACAGCATGAACTGACCACTTACAATGTAGTTTATATTAGCTTCCCACTGTGAATTCCCCCAATAGGACGTGAGGGAGGGCAATATTGCATCTCTCTGAGCTCAAGAAACAAAAACCACTGAAGAGGTACCCTCTGGTTACTGATGTTAATCCACGCTTAAAACTGCAGAAGCTAAGCTTTGTGTTCCCTCAAACCAAAACCCAATCTCAAAAAACACAAATGTATCTGGAATAAGCAAATTATCTTTGTGATGTCCCTGAGTCAGAATTCTCCCTGGGGCAGACCCTGTCTTTCTGATGACAGCTTGTAATGACTGAGCCTTCCCAAAGGGAGAAACCTCGTTTACTTGGTAATTAACAGTGATACTTGCCTCTGAGCACTTGGTGGCCTTTCCACAGCTTTCTTAGAGAAAACTGGGTAATTACCAGCAAAAACAATCAAAACTGTTTGTCTCTGTCCCTGAGAAAAGTCACCTACTACTAATTTTACTTTTAAAAATAGCTTTCTGATTTTTGAAAATTGTGGGGGGTGTTCTAGAAAGTTCTGGAGATGTCTGGAAGCTGGACATGTCTTGTCCTTTTCCTCGTGGGATTTGTACAACTCAGTACCTCCAGTACCTCCAGCACAACTGAACTCTTAAGTTTCTGTGGGATATTTCTTCTTTGTGAATGAAGAACACAACTGGGATTTATGGGCATTAAACAGGTCCTTAGGGAGAAAAATGCTTCAATGTATCAAAGCCACAGGGAAAATAAATGTGGACCAAATATACACTGGAGGAAAACAAATTCACAAGGATCTAGTTATTCGTTGTAGTGCTGGATGGAAATCAGGAGCCATGAAAGCAGCAAACTGACACAAAATAGCTTCTGCTGCACTTATTACTTCATTGAAAATGTCTCAGTTGACCTTAAACTCCTATTTTTCAGTGATCTCAATGAGCAGGCCTCTCTCAGGGATGAGCCCACGCTGCCATCTCGACACAGTGAGCTCTTTCCATCATGCACATTGTGGGCACATGGCAATCCCAACGTGGCAATCCCAACATGGCATTTTCCAGGGATCTGAGTTGTCCCTCAGGAGAGTGGCCCCCCCAGGTCCTTCCATCTGCTGAGAGCTCAGGCCCAGCTCAGGCTAGTGGATGCATTGTATTCTAATGCCAGCTGTATTGCAGAGACAGGTTCCATTTTTAGAAAACAAAAGTGGGCTCCTTGAAGGCAGGAAGTAAGCCCATCTTCTATGCCTCGAAGGGATCACACCAGAGGGAGACTCACACCCATATAGAACAAACCCGTATATTTCTTGGATGGTTCTGGCTGGTCCTGCCCGAAGTCAGAGGGTCGTGCCAGGTGACCTTTCGAGAACCTTCCAGTCATGTGGTTCTATTTTTGAAAACGAATCAAACCCTGGAAAATTCTGACACCAGCCACCCAGACATCTAGGAGTTGGCCGTGTCTCATCTGCGAATATATTTTTAAAGGGGCCCGTTTATGTTCCTGACACATGGGCAATTTTGAGATAGTGGTGTTTACAGAAGGCTTCATAGCTACGTAAACAAACATGCTCAGCAGCTGTGGCAAATGTGCGTTAAAATAGTAAAGCATTCATATAGACTGTTATTTATAGAGGGCAAATGGGCCTCGAGGCAAGATGACAGCCACACAGCGCTGGGCTTGCTGCCAGTCAGCTCACCACGACAGCCTTGCTGATTGATGAACTTCCACATTTACCCCCAGCGATTATGCAACCGTGACAGGCAGCCCTTCCCGACACCTCGGCAAATGGGCACCTCGTTAGGATGAATCCCAGTTAAGCCTCTTGATTATTTACACTCTTTACCATGAGACCTATAAAACTTATACAAAAACAGACCCGACAGTATCATTAACCCTGAACACCCACCATTCAGTACCAGTGATTGTGAATTCATGGGCACACTTGTTTCATCTGAATCCCCAATCACCATCTTCCTTCCAGCGTCACATCATTTCATCTGCAAATATTTCAGTATGCATCTCTAAAAGAAAAGGACTCTTTTAAAAATATCACTATGATAATGTTAGGACACCTAAAATAATGACCAATAATTCCTGAAGATCCAACATCTACCAAGTGTTCCAACTTCCAGTTATCTCACAGATTTCATAATTTTTTCATTGTTCACAATTGGCTTGTTTGAATCAGGATCAAAATAAGGTTAACACACACTGTGATTAGCTGAGATCTCTTGTAAGCCTCTTAATCTATGAGTTCTCCTTCCATCTCTGTTTGACTTTTGTTCTTTTCTGATAAGTTTTTCTTAGAGACGTGAGCTTCCGGAAGATTTAAATACTGAGCCAGATGTTGTGGCTCACACCTGTAATCCCAGCACTTTGAAAGGCTGAGGCAGAAAGATTGCTTGAGCCCAGGAGTTCAAGACCAGCCTGGGCCAAATAGGGAGACCTTGTTTCTACAAAAAAATTAAAAATTAACCAGTCAGCATGTGCCTGTAGTCCCAGCTATTTGGGAGGCTAAAGCAGAAGGGTCGCCTGAACCCAGGAGGTCATGACTGTGGAAAACCATGATTGTTCCATTGCACTTCAGCCTGGGCAACAGACTAAAACCTTGACACACACACACACACACAAAAGATTTAAATACTGCATAGAAAACTGAGGAAAATGGAGGACGAAACACACTCGATAACACTGTATAGACAGGGAAGCAGGAAGGACCGACTGTTCAGAGGTTGCCATCTGTGGATTACACAAGAGGATGGCCAGTGTTTATGGGAACTAGGCGAAGGCAACCTGTCCTTCACCATAGGAAAGCTCAAAGCTTATAGGCATAGCGTTATTCACATGCAGAAAATTTATGCACATAAATCACATCACAAATCACTTTGATTTTTGAGTTGGAAGGAATCTTCGCTCATTTTGCTGATGAGGAAATGGAGGCCCAACAAAACCAATGACTGGAACCTAACCCTAAAGTCAGATAGCCACTGGCAGAGCAGAATTTGAAAGCCATGACCATTGATAGTATTGTCCAGCATTCTGTGTTCAGTGCCCTTGCATCATGAGTGCTGCTGGTTCATGAAGATTCTGTAAGAGAAATGCACCCAGAAAAGGCAATTGGTATTTACTGTGCTGAAGACTGGTATTAATGTGCTGTCTTCACTTTTCTCCCAACATTATTTCTTTTTTTTTCTCTGAGGTTCCTCTGTTGGTTTCCAAATGTTAGCAACTCATTTTAAAATTATTTATGCATTAAAGAGAAAAATAAAATAAGAAAATTAAAAATAAAATAGAATTATGTAGGCATTCACATGAATTTTTAACTATATATCAACATGTGAGATGTGCCATGAAGCAATTCTGAAATTGAAATTAAATAAGCATTGTCCAGAAAAATATCCCTGGATGAATGTGACTCTCTGCCAGGTCTGATTTCTAAGTACCATTTTTCTTTGCTGTAATCAAAATGCCACTTTACTATAATGGGGAGAATATGAGATTACAGAGTTTAAAAGATAAGATGGTTAACGGTTAACATCACAGGGATCTTAAACTGTGTCTAGTATTGATATTTCATAGCCAGTACATTTTTCAAATCTTATTTTCTCCTTTTGATACATTACTGCTAATATTGCCATTGGCAAGCTGTTATCTCCAGATTCACCACTTTTCTCTTAAGAGCCATAAACCCAACCACCTAGTCTGGAAAAAGAGTTAATTGATGAGATCTAAAATGCTAAGAACTTGAGTGAAAATCTATATAGAGATATCATCTTAATAAATGTCTATAAGGAATGATATTTTTGATTCAGCTTTCCTAGGTCAAAAACTGTCATCCAGTAAATCAAGAAATCCAACTTTCTTTTCTTTTTTGAGCATTAAGTCCAACTCATTTATTCAGGGCTTCCTTCCAAAATGTCTGCCTCAATATATAATATACCAGTAGTGCCACTGGCTGAGTAAAAACTAATGACAGCTGCTCCCCAAATATGGTTAACTCTCTGTAATCCTCAACAGCTTGGGGCACTGTGTATACTGTAAGAGATATATCATTATAACTCTATTAAGCATCTCCCGTAATTTATAAGGCAAGGTATCGAGTTTGCCATATGTTACTATGGCTGAAAAGATAAAATATTGCTCACTATTGGAACACCAGTACCAGAAAATGTAATGATCTTCCTTCTCCAAATGGGCCACGAGAAGCCACTAACATAGATGCTCAATAGAAGTCAGTGATTGTCTCCCAATATGCCCAATGTAGAATTCAAATCCAAGATAAAATTGGACTAGCATTTAAAAGTTAGCTTAGACCCAAACTTATCTTGGAAAGAAAATAGCACCATTCAAATTGGAGATGAGTGTCAAACCATGGGAAGCCTCTAATTAGCATATCCTTAAATAAATAAAGTTTTATTATTTCCTAGGGCATTCAGTAATATGAGTGCTGACAGCAGGTTGCCAGTGAAGCAGTTCTACCCGACAATTCCTAATGACCAGAAGAAGAACACTGAGGAAAGCCCTATAAATTATTCACACACACACACACACACACACACACACACACACACACAAATACACACACACACAGCTATACACATAAACAAACACACAGAGACACACAAACACACACAGACACAAATACATATACACACAGACACAGAGAAACACATAGAAATTCAGAGAAACACACAGACACTCATGCACACTTGCATACACAGACACACAGACACACACCTGCTAAAGAGCTTGGCTCCTGAGGTGTTGTTCTCCAGTTAACCATTGCTTCGCTGTCACCACACACCCACCCACTCACAATCTTGTTTATTAATTACTCATTAAGCATCTTTTTTAAAAGCAACCTCTCTCCACCATAGCTCAGCTCATCTGTACCTCTGTGTGTCACTGGTAGCTTCACACCATCCAGGATTCAATCCATAGCAGCTCCCTTCACTGGGTTACATACCTCTGTCTGTCTCGGTCTTTTCAACTCTGAAATGGGAACACTAATGGCACCTACCTCATAGGGTACCGCTCAACTTCCCCAATTCCATTGGAGCAGATCGCTTTTTCCCCACAGACAACACAGGCGAAGACAATACAGAGCAAAGGTTTGCGGGGTTGGAGGCCAGGCAGTCGGGGGGCCCAATTCCAGCAAGCACCCACCTTGCTGCTGGTGCCACAACAAAATGACAAATGACTCCCTTCTGACACCACTCTGAATAGTCAAAGTGGCAAGTGTTAACCTGTGAGCACCAAGACACACTAGGCACAAGCTCAACGAGAGGGGAAAACCAGCCTGGCCTCTGCCGACTGCCTACCATGAATTCCGGATCAATGGGATCTGAATTAATGAGGATTGCTGGACTCAGTCAGTAGGGACTTTGCATTCCTATAGATAGTAACATCTCATCATTACAATTTCTGCCGAAAGTGGACATGAATGTAGATTACTCTCAGGTCTTCTGAGGCAACTGCTTGGTAAGGACAAGACTAATACTTTGCATTTGAAAATAATATTTCTATGTTTCCATTTCCCTTTCAAGATTTTTCATATGAATTTTGAGATATCAGCTGATATCCCAATTTAGAAAATGCATTTTTGTGTTGTTAACTAAATAATATTTACTTATGTAAAAAGTCCGATGGATACTTCTACTTTAAAGTATAGATATGCTTCAACAAGTTAAGCAGCAAATGCGAATTTCTGAGTAGCCAATTTTCTTATTCTCTGTTTACAAAGAAGGAGTGATAGAGATACTGTATTGGTCTGCCTTGGCTAAGTTATGCTGCAGTAACAAACAACTCCAGGGTCTTAAAACAGCCAAGGATTATTTCTCATTTACACTACGTGTCAGTGGCAGCCTATTTACTCCAAGGTGCAGACTGAGGGAGCAGCCCCCACATAGGACACACTGTTCTCATGTCAGAGGTAAAAAG
This sequence comes from Tarsius wallacei, assembly GCA_963574415.1. Taxonomy (NCBI): domain Eukaryota; kingdom Metazoa; phylum Chordata; class Mammalia; order Primates; family Tarsiidae; genus Tarsius; species Tarsius wallacei. The sequence goes on along the minus strand of CAUYQG010077535.1, from coordinate 9,988 downwards.
AGATGTGGCAAAACACTTGCTTTTGCTCACAGTTTATTAGTCACAGCAAGTCATATGGAAGTGCCTGATGTCAACAAAATGGGGAAATATAATTCTCTCACAGGAACTAAAAACAAGCAATTGAGAGCAGTAATTTCACTCTACCACAGATCGCCTAGTGTCTTAAAAACCAACAACTGAGTTGAAAACTTTTTGTGATTTAGGGTTTGAAACGTGTGTTAATCATGGGTATTCTCCAGAAATGTCCAGCTTTCATCCTTCCAGACACAGATTACATTTTCCTGTACCTGTTGAACATGGCCATGTGACTCAATAGCCTTATCAATAGAAGCACTGAGTGGTGAGTATCCCTCTGGTGGAAACTCTACAAGCCAATGTGTGATGTTCCCTTTCGACTTCTAGGGTTCTCATGAAAGCACATGCCACAGTGAAGCTTTGGGCTTCCTAGATCTTGATTGGTGTTGAAGAGCAAACACACTGCAAGTTACTTGGGACATGTGTAATGACTGACAAATGACCTTGTGTTGTGTTAAGCCACTGAAATTTGAGTTGTTTGTTACTATGGCAAAACCTAGCCTGTCTTGCCTGATATAAGATGTCACATTAACATTTTGACAAGTTGGCTATTGTATACCACCAACGAACTTGACTTGCCAGGAAATGAACTTGTAGCTAGCTACTTTGTAGAGCTTCTTTTTTAAATTCTCCCTTGACTGGTTAAGACTTTCTGGTCAGACAGACTAATTCAAATTCTCGCTCTACTTTTCACTATGCCTGTGACTGAGCACATCACATTCTTTAACTTCACCAAACCTTTTTTATAACCATTCTGAAAAAATGAGAATGAAACTTGTACCTACAGAAAGACCCCATGAGATAATATGTGCAAATTCTTCATCATGGGGCCTGGCGCATAGTAGGTGCTCAATCAATTGAGAGAGTGACTCTACAGTTCTGTGAATCACACAGTTTTCATAGCTGTCATTCATTTGATGCCTAATGGATGCCAATTATCTTATTTAATGCTTTGCATGGGTTATTTTTAATTTCGAAAATAATTCTGTATTAAAGGACCATCCCCATGGATGAGCAAATGAGGAAGTTAACTCTTGGGGGTAGGGGGTTTGAAGAGGAGAGTAACTTGGCCAAAGTCACCCAACTGGTGGAGTAGTAAAGCCAGAATGCAGTCTTAAGCCTACCCACCTCCCCAGTCCATCTGCCCCAGGGCCTTTCTAGATAAGCCTAGTACACAAATCCTAGCACACTTGAAAATCTCCAAAGCAGTAGTTATTGATTAGAGCTCATTAATACACTAACAGTTGTGGCTGTCTGATATTATCTCTTGATTACTGGCCTTGGCTTCCCCACCAGGCTCCCCTTGCTGACTGCGGGAGGCAGACAGGGGTGATCCTCTCTTGCATAACAGCTGGCATTGAATCTCTTGAAAGGGCAGCTTCCTGGCTTGCACTCTCCAATTCTACCTAATTCAATGTTATCAGGTGACTGTGCCAGTTGAAGTTCTGGGTTAGCACCATCCAAAATGGCCTGGTACCGTGCCAAGTATAACCCAAAGTGCAACCAAGCGGCCAGCTTACAAACCCTTAGGGAAGGAAAAAATAAAGTTTAACATTGAAAAGGAAAAATCAATTTTGACTCTGAACTCCCTGCCAGAAAGCACTATAATAAAAGGATATAGGCATGGATTCACCTAATTAAATCCTGCTGGGGTTTCCATGTCACTGTAAAACATTCAACAAGACCCTTTTGAGGGGATGATGATGATAATGATGATGACGATGATAATTCTCTCATCACTGGGGCCATTCTTGGACAATTTTAAAGTATCTGCTAAATAAATACATTTCCTTTTACATTTTCTCAAGCATGCTTTATATAGGGTAAATATTAATAGAAATTGTGAAAGCTGATGGATAATAGAGAGGTTGGTGGACAATGAGATTAGAGAAGAACATACAATAGGAAACACTGAGGAGGCAAGACAGTAAATATTGAGTCTAAAATAGTCTAAGATTGCCAGGCACAGTGGCTCATGCCTGTAATCCCAGCACTTTGGGAGCCATAGACAAGAGGATTGCCTGAGCCCAGGAGTTCAAAACCAGTCTGGACAATTTAGCGAGATCTCGTCTCTACAATAAGTAAAAAAATTAGCCGTGTTGGGTCACACCTATAATTCCAGCTACTTGGAAGACTGAGGCAGAAGGATCGCCTGAGCCTAGCAGATTGAGGCTGTGGTAGCCATGATCGTGCCACTGCCCTCCAGCCTGGACAACAGAGTGAGACTCCAATTCTAAAATAAATAAATAAAAATAAAATAAAATAGACTAAGGCTGCCTTCACGTTGGCCCAAAATTAAGTACATTTAATACAACTCAGAAAACTAAAGTAGTAATAAAGATACTTAAGGTACTCAGTAATATGGACTGTCTATTCCCACTCCCCTAAACAAAGTTGCAGAAGGTGAACAAAATGTTTTTAGAGGAACAAAAATGCTACTGGTGCATGATTCTTATAGATGCTCTTAAGTATTTACAAAGTCCAACAAACAGCAAGAGAGATTTCCAAATATCTACCTGAGTCCTTCCAGCATCATTCCTTTGGTTCCCCCAAAGGTACCTCAGCACATTCAACCTGGCCTGCAGACCTTGTGTCACCCCATAGCCCCCAAGGAAGGGGAAGAGAAAGGTCACATTTGTCAAGTCAACAACAAACAGGTCATGACTATGTGTGGAGAGGAAGGCAACTTGGTCAGCCACCAACAAACCAGGCCACAAGCAGGGAAGGGCAGGGCTGGAGGTTGCAATACAGCATCACAGCCTCCACTGCTGTCAAGGTCTGGCACAGAGTCACACTCTAGGTTTGGTGGATGAATTAGCGCAAGCCTCACCTGAGGCTGGAAATTTCAATTCTTGACATTGAAGAGATTCACCATGGGCACTTTGAGTTCCCATGTCTGCAAGGCAAGGTGTCTTCTCCTTCCACATGGAAAGGTAGAATGACAGAGCAGCATTTTTCCTTAAGTGCAGTCTATGCATAGTCCACCAGGTGCAAAGAGACAGCTCATAAACTATGAGAACCATAACCCAGGAATATGGCAGTCCAGTGGGGAGGGGCAGAGAGGGTATTAGACATTTTATGCACTTGCCTTAGGGGCTACTTGTCATATGTCCCACCCTTGGGTCTCTTCTTAGGCTGAAACAAAACCCACAGATAGATCCAAGGAGTATGCATTTATATTTAAATGGTTAATCTGTTTATCTTCCTCCCACCAAACTGTGATTCCCACTTTCTTCTCTCTCTTCAATCTTCCAACACCAAATCCCCTTACATAACAACCTGGTCACACATGTAGTTGAGAAACTAAAAGCAATCAGACCAGAACCCCGGCATCTTCTCCCGGCATATCTCCCACCCCATCTTTCTATCTTTCTTGCTGCCTCTCACGGGGGAACACTGTTCCATCAAAGACTATCTCTGGATCCTACCCCTCAGCCGACTCAAAGACTTCTAGACTGAAACCATGTCCTTTCTTTCCTCCATCACCAGCTCTTTTCCTAATTGTTTACTTGCACCAATACAAAAACATTTCCAAATATCGACCATCTCAGAGAACTAGTAAACAGAAACAAAACTCCGCTTCTCCTGGCTCCGTGTCACTTTCTTGTACAATCCCATGTCTCAGCTTTCCTTCCCACATGACTTCTAGGAAGGATTGTCTATCATCTTCATTGCCACTTTCTTGTTTCCTGTCTCAAGCGAGCTTCCATTCCCACCACAGCAATGAAACTCACTGACAGTGTCCATCCTGCCTGCTCCAAAGGCCATGACTCCGTCTCTGTCTTCTCTGGTCTCTCCTCATCATTAGCACAGTTGACCATAGCCTCCCCACCCAACAGTTTCTTCCCTGGCATTCATGACAACACTGCTTCTGCTTCCATTCTGTCTCAGTAAGAGCACCTTTCCCTTCTCCTCTGCAAGCTATTTCTTTTCTTCCCAAAATGCCTCAGAGCCCATTCCATCTGGGGTCCTAGTCTCCATCTTCTCCTCTCAGCAACTTCAGCCAGGTCCTTGGTTTTAATTACCATCTTTCCCTACCTTTGGTCCTAACCTCTCCCCTGAGCTCTGAGCTAAAAGATCCAAGTGCGTCCTTGGAATCCCTATTTAGATGCCTAACAAGATGTACAACCAATGTGGCCAAAGAAGAAACTAGAGACTTCCCAGCTCCCCTGGAGTCTGTTCCCCTCTTCATCTTCCCCAAATTTGTAAATGTTATCATCAACCATACGGTGGCTCAGGTCAAAAACTGCAGCATCATCCTAGATTCATCTCATTGCCATGGAAGACATATGGGTATTACTTCCAAAATACATCTGTCTTTATGACTACCACTTCAAATTAAATTGTCAGACTGTGGAGGCAATGGTATTCAACTGGCCCTGCAAATGACCACCCTGCAAAAGTCCATTTGCCACATACTGCCAAAGCACTCTTAATAAGACATGAATCAGAGCAAGTAACTTCCCTTGCTTCAGACCCTCCCATAGATTTTCCACTTGGAAAATCCAGATGCCTTGCCATGACCTACCAGACCCTTCTGCTTGGCCCCTGCCTGCTTGTCTGCTCTTACCTTCAACCTCTTTCCCTCTTGACTCCTGCGGTAGCCATGTGAGTTTTCAATTCTGAGCTCAGAGATCTTGCTCTGGAAGGCTTTCCCTGGCCACCCAATAGAAACTAGCCATCAATCACTGTGCATCATACCATGCTGTGTGGTGCTCATCACCAGCTGACATTATCTTGTTAATTGTGACTATTAGAAAGTAAGCTCTGTGAGTGAAATCCCTTGTCTTTCTCATTGCTATACTCCCGGGACCCGGAACAGTTCCTGGACCATAGAAGATATTTGATAAGTACGCAGGTGTAGAGTAAAAGAATGGAAGAATGAATGAGCAAAATGTCCTATGTGGTCACAAACCAGATTGGTAGCTTCAGCACACAGAAAACCTGGAGTCATTCAAATTCAGCAAAAATAAATAAAAATCAATCTTGCCTTAGACACCCTGAAGCCTCTACCTTCTAGCATTGGGAATAACTCCATGGAACCAGTTCCAACCACCTCCTCCCTGTCTCTTTCAAGGCTGTCTTCCTCTGCCTGCCATTTAAAATCTCAGTAGCTCCCGAGGGCTCTGTCCTGGGCCCAAATTGCTTCCTTTCTGCATATCTTCCTAGAGCAATCTATCCCCGCCACTGGGCATCAACTCCATCTCTGTGCAGGTTCCCACAGGCACAACCCCCACCTCTCTCCTGAGCTATACACCTAGCCAGCTAACTGTGTCCTGACATCTCCATCTGGTTGGCTCTGGGGTTCTTTAAACATAAATTGACCTAAACTTAGACCTGCTCCCTGCCCTGTATTACGCACCTTGATGAATGTTTGTCTCTTAGTTGCCCAGGTCGAAAACCTGATTGTCCTCTTCCTTGTGCTCTGCAGCCCATCTTATTCCCCAAGCCCTGGGCAGCTAGACCATAGGCTCCCTTATGCAAATGAGGAGAAGGCATCTCTCCTGGAGACACTGTACTGCCATCTGCTGGGAAATTTGTGTAATAAATAAATATATCAATCTGTACCCCTTAGATGCAGTGTACATCTTAGTGCAGTGAGTGTGTACCTGCACAACCATATGTGGCAGCCTTGGATAAGCTTGTCCATTCCATCTTGTACCTATCCCTAGTATCCAAACATCCTCTCCTCTCCAGCATCTTGGCTACTTCACTGATTCCAGCCCTCCCCCTGGACTATGATGATGTTTCCATACTGGTCTTCCTAACTGTAATCTCACATATTTGAAATTCCCTCCTCACAGTTGTCAGAATAAACTTTGTAACATGCAAATTCCATCCCTCACTCTCCAGTTCACACATTCCCAGTAGCTTCTGAGGAGCTAACAAATAAAGACCAACCTTAGCATGTCACAGGCATGCACCTGTCCAGTGTCCTGTCCTTTGCTCCACTACATTGATATGCTGCTAAAATTCCTGAACACACCATGGGTTGCTTAAACTCTGGTCTACACACGTGCTATGACATCATCTCTGCCTAGAATATCCTTTCCATTTACCTTTCCAATAACTCCTACTCCTTCACCAAATCTCCCTGCAAATGTTGCCTCTTACGGAAACTTCCTGACTGCATAAACTTCCCAGACTCAAATGTCCTCCCTCTCTGCTTCTGGTGCATTTCTACAAATCTCCATAATGTCTTGTGGGTAACTGGCCACATGCGAGTATCCCCAGCAAACCCTATATTTTTTAGGACAAAGATTATGCCTTTTTTTTCCTATTTCCAAGAAGTAGCACAATCTGGCATATGGTCAGTGCTCAATAAAAAGTAGGAAAAAAAATCACTTTTTTAAAACAAAGTCTGGCCTTTCTAAATATGTCTCAGCCCCTCTGAAGAATTTTGTTTTCACCTGGTACTGTGTTATCTGGGCTCTTCCAGAGGTCAAGGGAAATATCCGGCTTCCCTGTGAAGTCTGTCATGTCATTTAATTTAAAAGTTAAAGACATGTTTTACTAAGACAGTCTGTTTATTCTATAAGATCCCCTTCTCCACCCAATATTCAGCATGTTACAAACTCCATCCGACCTCGATACAGAGTTTAAAGGAGAGATGCAAAAGGCAGATTTGTCCCATTGGTCCCCAGATTTCAGTCTCTGAATCACATGAAAAGCTCTCCTATGTAGGAATATCTCTGTTCCCCTTTTTAAAGTGGGTCTAGTCCAATGGAGACTCTCTGGGGCCAGGAGAGTGAACTCCAGGAACAGCCATCCCTGGAGACTGTCATGCACACCTAATTAGGTGCTCAGAGATTCCCTTTGATGCTTTCTAGTTTCGCTGGCAAATCTGCCCTCTGCCAGAGAAACATGCAAGGCTCTCAAAAGAGCAAAATGTGGGAAAGGGTGATCCCTTTCTGTAAGTTTCTAAGTCATCCATAAAGATTTGTCTGCCACTATGTAACCCAAGAGTGTCCAATCTTTTGGCTTCCCTGGGCCACACTGAGTAAAGATAAATGGTCTTGGGCTGCACACAAATTATATAATATAGTTAGTGTATATACATAATAAGACTTCTTTTATTTTTTATATTTTTATTATAAAGTTTAGAAAATGAGAACAATATAAAATTAGTGGGAATTTTGACCTTGTTTTTGTAAAGTTAATCTACTAACATCTGGTTCAATGGAAGTGGTCACAGTTCTTATTGAGTTCTCAAGGTGCTCGTCAGAAATGTTTTCCAAATTTTGCTCTTCGGGTGCTTCATAATTGAAAACAGCTGCTCACAAATGTACGTGTTGCCACAATACAATGTCATGAATAAGGCATGATTGTGAACTTCAAAAATGGAACTTCACATGGAGTCACGAAGAAAAAACACATAATGTTAAAGATTTTTGTGGGACCACATTACTAGCTGTCCCAGGCAGCATGTAGCCTGTGGGCTGCAGGTAGGACATACCTGGTGTAACCCCTCCTCTCTGCAGTTAAGAAACAGGAGTAGTGAGGATGTGGGGTAAGTGTGTTGGACCAGGACTCACCATGATGCCTCTGAAACCTTCTAAAAAGCCTTTGTAAGGTAAAAACTCAACTGGCAAGGGGGCTTTTGTGTGCTAAGTCTGCAGGCAGGGATTTTCCAGAGCCTTCCATGTGCCTGGCATTATGCAAAGATTAAAAAAAAAAAAAAGACACAGTGCCCTGAAGGAAATGGTGCTTAGAGCAGGGTTGGGCAAAATATTTAAGGGCCAGATAGTAAATATTTCAGGCTTTTCAGACTGTCAACTCTGCCATATAGCGTGAAAGCAGTCACAGATGATAAATTAAAAATGGGCATGGCTGTGTCCCAGTGAAATCTTATTAGTGGACACATATCATTTTCACATCATAAAGTATTTTTCTTCTTTGGATTTTTTCCAGCTATTTAAAAATATCCAAACCATTTTCAGCCCTTCCCTTTTCTAGTCTGACATAAAAATAAATTACAACACAATGAGAAATGGAATAATGTATAGAAGGAGGACTTTTTATGAACTTTTGTCATATTATTATTAACCTATGAATATCATCCAAAATTAGAGATGTACTTTTAACTTAATTGTACAACACAAAATTATGTTAACGGTAAAAGCCTATTGAAGCTTACCAAAAAGTCATTCGTATATTTTTACATTGCTATATGAACATGTGCTCTCAACTGCTAATAATAAAAGTTATAATGGTTTTAATCCCTATGAAAACCATAATTCAAGCGGTTGTTCTAGTTTAGAAAAATTCACACAGCTTTAAAAATGGATTAAATCCATTTTAATCCTAATCTACAAATAGATTATAAACAGCAAATATAACTGGTAATTTTTCGACACCCTATCAAACTGATGGTAGTGTGCACAATTCAAAATTAGGAAAATGAATAAAACTCCAATGGAAGTTCAGGTTTTCACCTATGATGGAAATTGCTTTAAGGTGAATACTTACATTTCAAAGTAGTAATCATACAGTGAAGGAAGACATTTTAAATGAGGAAGTGGGCCTGTGGGAAGCTGGCAACCTTGTACTCCCAACCAAAATGGCACTTCTGTGGGCTCTACAGAACCACTGCCATGGATGGCAGCTCCCAGCAAAAACAGAGCAATCACGGCCCAGGATAAAATGAAATCATCTGCCTGAGCACTTCTTGTTTGCACCTCCCTGAATAAGAATATAGTGGGAGCAGAGGTTTCCTGACCTTTGGGAGGGAGATAAAATTGACCTTTTGTTCAAAAGCAGAGATCCAGCAGTAAACAGTACTATTATTAACATCCTGTTTTCAAAGCAAAAGATAACAGCGTGAGCATCTTTGTTTAGCGAGTGTTTACACCGACGCTCTTGCTTCCTTCTTGGCTTGCTCTGTTTTTCTTTGGGTGAAAAGTACTCCCACTACTTGAAGTTTTCCAGCTTTTCTCACAGTCATTCATTCTTAGTATCAATTCACTTGGAGACTGGAGGTCCTAAACTGCATCCACCTCAAAAGAGTCTTTATTGGTCCAAACTCCCCTCTGTCCCACCCCCCAGGAGGTCAAGTGTAACCTACAGTAATTTGCCATCAACAAAAACACTCTGCCTTTGCTATAAATCACACACCCACAATATCCACATAGCACAACCTTGCCCTCTATCAGGCAATGAAGATACACTGTCTATGCAGAAAGGTGACCTTAACAAACTCACTAAAAATGCCTCCAATCACACAGTCCACCTAATGTCTAGCTATCATCACCACGACTCATCAAGTGATATTGTTTAAACTTTCTAATCACCACCTTAACCAAACATGGTAGATGGGAAGACCTCACAAAGAGCCAAGGAGGTGCTTTGTCTGTTTTCCTATCTAATCACACAAACTTGGGTCAGGATAATTACAACAAACTCTCTTGAGTAACAGTAATGCATAGGAAATCTCCTAAACAAATTATTTTCCCTAGAATTAATTTTCACTGGAAAGCATACACTAGGGACCTCAGGTTCTCTCTGGGTTTGCTTTTGTTCTCTGCCTTTCCCACATTGCTTTCTGTGGCTCCTTTTATCCAGTCAATCTCAATTATCCACACCCTGAATCAAACACCACCTCCTCCATGAGGATTCATGAGGTTCAGCCAGGCCCTGTGCTCGCTCCTCGAATCAACACGGCTCTGTCCAGGAAGGAGATCACGTCTGTTGTACTTATTAATCCAGAGAGATTACCACTAAAGAGCCAGCCCGATGCAAGAACACGAGGGTCTTTTATTCAGGCTCGAGCCTGGGCTCGCGTTTGAAACCGACAGCGGTTTCAGTGACGAACAAGCCCAGAGTCAAGTTATCACGCATCTTTTATACATAGTTTTGAGGGGGTGGGGTGGTTTTACAGACTTGTGCATATAGGGTTGGATAAAAACTATGTGAC